>JAQQSO010006068.1:0-11570 GCA_028658305.1 Pachyuromys duprasi
TTAATCAGCAATAAAAAACAAGGATATCATGAAATTTGCAGGTAAATGGTGGGAACTGAAAGGATCATCCTGAGTGAGCTATCCCAGAAGCAGAAAGACACACATGGTATATACCCACTCATATAGACATATAAAATAGGATAAATCTACTCAAATCTGTACACATAAATAAACTAATCAAGAGGGAGGACTCTGACTGAAATGTTCAATCTCCATCCAGAAAGGCAAAGCAGATTGCAATCAGAAGAAGAAAACAGGAAACAAGCTAGGAGCCTGTCACAGAGGGCCCCTGAAGAGCTCTGCCCTACAGAATATCAAAGTAGATGCTGAGATTTATGGCCAATTCTTGGGCAGAGTGCATGGAATCTTAAAATTTGTTTTTAAACCTTTTACTGCTTCTTTGTGAATTTCACATCATGTACCTCAAGCCCACTCATTTCCCTTTTCCCTCATTTGTGCCCTCTACTCTTGCAATTTCTCCACCAACAGAGGGGGAAAAATCTGGTGTGGAAGCTGCAGTGTGTCACAGTGTCTCACAAGTATACCCTTTCTCCACACATATTTGCTTGTAAATGTTTATTTCAATGACTGGTTGATTTAGAACCTCAGGCTTCTGCTACTCTATCAATAGTGGCAATAGACCCTCACTGAGACTCCTCTTGGATACCCTGTTGCTGTCCTATGTAATGGAAATCTTGTAGTTTGGGTTATGTAGGACATAAGCCTGCATGTACTCCAGCAGATTATTGATGGAGTAGATGTTGGGGTGGGCCAATTCAAAGTCCTGGATCTGGGGTTTCTTTTATTCTCAGGTCAGGATCACTCTACATCTCCCTCAGCATGCAGTGCTCTGCAGAATACTGGAGATGGCTAGGGGTTTGGTCAGCTTTATTGCTCTCATGTCCCCAGAACTGGCTCTACCATGATGCCCAGATGAAAGGTAGGGCCAGTTCTCCACAGCCTTCAGACATCAACATGTCCCCTGGTACCAGCACAGATCAAGGAGGTCTGGTGTTTGGTGGTAACTGATCCCTGCTGCTGCTGCAGGGTCATGGATGTAGACATGGCCCCCAATGGCAGCACAAGCTAGGACACTCCCCCTCCTGGTTCCCAGGTAACACCACTAGCTACTCATATAAGGCTTGAACCTCCAGTTCTGCTTCTCTTCATTGTGCCTATTTTCTTCGGTTCTATTTCTACACCTTGCTCCTCTTAGTGGTGCTGGAGACTCCCATGGATATCAACCAACTTTGACATATCAAGGTGAAGTAAGACTAGACAAGGCCTCTTCTATTAAGAATAGTCAATCAACCCAGTAGGAGAATAGGGTCCGATAGGCAGAAAATAGAGTCACAAACACTATTGGAAGTACCACAAGAAAACCAAGCTGTACAACTGTAATATATGTGCTGAGGGGTCACTGTCGTGCAGGCTCCTTGGCTGGTGGTCCTGCTTCTGTGAGAGCCTATGGGCCCAGGCTAGTTGGTTCTGTGGGTTTTCTTGTGGTGTCCTTGATCCCTCTGGCTCTTACAATTTTTCCTTCTCATTTTCCACAGGATTCCCCAAGCTCCACCTATAGATTGACTGTGGGTTTCTGTATCTGTTTTTTTATCAGTTGCTAGGTAAAGCCTCTCTGGTGGCAATTGGAATTGGGGGGACCTCTGAATGAGCTATAAACCTGGGGAAATAGAAACGCCCCAGGAATCTATGAGGTGGTCCTAGGTAAGACTCCTAACAATGGCCTATAGGGAGCCTGAACTGGACATCTTCTATAAATAGATGAAACTAACAATGGAGGCGTTGGAACACCAAACCAGCCACAAAACTTCGGACCTACAATTTGTCCTGCCTTTAAAATGTACTGGGATAAAAGTGGCACAGAAATTGTGGGGATGGCCAACCAATGACTTATCCAGCTTGAGATCCATGCCATGAGAGGATGTCCATCCTGATGCTACCTAGAGTGCCAGAAACAGGAGACTGGGCAGCTCAGACACCTAGGATAAATCCAAACACAAACAGAGCAAAAAAGAAAAAGAAAAAAAAATACAAAATGTCAATGAAATGATTCCTAATGATAGTCTGCTATACTCATGGTTTGGTGTCTACCTGAGCTGTCATCAGGGAAATTTTCTTGTATTTCAAGAGGAGGCTGTTGATATATGGTAGATGAGAGAAGATGAAACACAAACAGATTTAAAGGGTAGGACTGAGGTGCAACGAGGACTCAGCACCTACAGAAGGCATTATTGGGATGGTGGGAGGGTTGACCGGTCAGAAGAATAGAGTTAGCAGTGAAAGTGGCTGATGAAGACGTTGTGGAAAACATGGGGAGTCCTGCATTCTTTAGGAGCATAGAGAGAGCAAACACCTGTTGACAATCTAGGTGAAATATTGGAACCATCAGTTACATGCAGTCAGAGTAAGAGGAGAATTGAGAGGAGGAAATCAAGTTTTGCTGTTTTTTTCTTCGCTTTTGTTTTGTCTTTTGAAGTTTTAAATTCATTGCTAATATTCAAAATCACCAGCTTTAAAACATAAAGAAATTGAATCACCAAAGATGGAGAAAATTTTCTCACCCTGAACCTTACCACATGTCAGAGCAAAGAAGTTAGAGAGAAAAGGGAGGCCAGAAACAGTGACTCTTCCTGCTGGATCAGAATAACAGTATTGCTCATTACTTCATTTAATGAAGTAATTTCATTTTATGAGAGGAAGTGAAGTATTTGCCAAAAGAACTCTAATAGTCTACCTTCTTTAGTTCAATGAGAGATGATAGAAAGAAAAGAGTTCATGTAGGAAATTTGTTGCATGTTGTCTCAAATATAATTATTTTTATTTTGATATTCTAAAATCCTAGAAAACCTCAATTGACAAGATAATGATTTTTAGATGATTGGAATTACCCTTCATGCATGTCTAAAATATGTCCTGAAACATTCAGATTACATGAAGTGACACAATCCATCGGAGCTCCACTTCTACTTATTCTTTTCTAGAAATGCTTTAGTGGTGTACTAATAACTTGTGTAAAATTTTACTGATCAGGTATAGGAAATGAGGACCATGTATGTTTTATGATAATTTTTCAAAATCCTGGCTATATAATACAGACTGCCTCCTAAAAATAGAAACACTTTGGAAAATGCTGTTTTTATGCGTGGGTCTTATTGCTTACGGACAAGTAAAATATTGTTTTGTGCTCTGGCTATCATTAAATGTTTGACAGATTTGGGAATGGGGTGTGACAAGATTCCCTTAGTTATCCAAGGCAAGTTTTTCCTCTTCAACAAAACATAAAATCAGTCACTGTAGGAGTGCTCATCAGATTGTGGACTTGGTGATACAAACTGGTAGGTGCAAAGCTTGAGATTCCCATTTCTATAATTGGGCCAGATTTGCAACACACATTCATAAAAGCTGGCTCATTCTGTAAAACACTACACAAATGCAATTTTAGAAAGAGAAAAAAATCATTTTCTTGAAAATCAAATTCTTCTCAGCTCTGGATCACTTGTCATTGCAGAGGAAGGTAATGTACTAAAGTTTTAAAGGCAACTTGCACCTTCCTCCATGAGATGTCACATTAAGTAGAAGCTGAAAATGACAAAATGAGATGCCATTTGGAGAAAAGGTGAACCTGCGCTTTTGGCCTGCAGACAGTTGAAAAGGTTAAAAAAATTTTCAGAAAGCCATTCTGTCAAAAGACTTTGTAACTGAAAGGTGGACAGTTTATGGAATGATCCCACCATCACCTAGGCTAAGTAATATTGACTCTGAGAGGGCCAATGTTACTTAGAGATGCAGATATACAGTCATCAGACTCTGCTAGAAAAGTGGTAGGCTCCCCTCTAATGGCATAGAAATTTCCATTGTACACACCGATTTGTCTACAGGCATCTCATTTTGAAAACAAAGTAGACAAATTAGGAAGAGATGAGATGAGATGTGATGCCATGATCAAGAGAATGATGAACAGAGAATGATGCGCGAAGCATCAGGCAATCAGAAGAAAATGTGAAACTCTGAATAAGCAACAATTCAGACTCTGAATTTCACAGCTGTAAGTGTGCGGAACTGAAAGCCATCTGTGCCTAAACGTGGGAAACCTCAGGATTCTGCAAAAGTTACCTATTTTTCTTCTAAATGATCATGCCATTATTCATTTGTGTTTCCAGAAAAGATGCACAACATATAGTTTGATTCATTTGAGAATTTTTCTGCAGGAAACCCACATTTTTCTGTCAGTGTTCATGAAGCAGAAGATTGCCAATCAATCTGAGATCTATGGAAACCTTCCCAAGAGAAGGAAGGCATTTCCCAGTATATATTACAATCAATAATTATAACAGAATTGTAATAATAGTATTAACAATATTTTAACATCACATGTTAGTATAAAGTATATTAAGGGCCTTACAGAACACCTCTGTGTTCTGCAAAACCAATTGACTGACTGATAATACCTTCATGTTTTGGAGATTTGGAACATCCAGATTGAGAACTTCATCGCCTAGAGTTGTTCCTAGGCATTTATCTCCCATTCTCCAATAATGAACCAACCTGCTCGTTGCCATGTGAAATAACTGTTTTAATTCCCACTCCAAACTTAATATATTATTTAACAAACCATAGCCCAAGAATATCAGAACATGTCTCAGATTCACAGGAAGTATCTCCATGTGGCAGGAAGTAGGCTCTTCATTGCATGAATGATTCTCATAATTTTAGGGTGGTGAGTGATTGTGAAAGTTTCAGTTAGCATTTATCAAAACCACCTTGTACTATGCCCAAAGTGTGGTGTAGTTATTTTTTTTTATCAGGCTAAATTGAGCATCATCATCATGGATCACAGTTATGGCTGGAAGATGAGAAAAATAACACAGTGACATCCCAGACTATGGTGATAGTAGTGGAAATGACAACTAACATCCTAGAAGGGACAGTTGGTCACCAGACACTCACTTGATATTCCACTCACACTCTCTTGTGCTATCCAGTTATGCTGAACTTGGCAGGTGCTGTAATTTATAGGAGATGTAAAATAGACTTGGTTTGTGTCTCCAGTCACTTCATGAGTTGTCACTCTTGATGGAGTAAAACTGTAGAGTCATTAGTAGCTCTGTATCTCATCATCCATGCTTCTACAAGTAACCCTAATCAGCTTTGTGAATCACCAACCTGGTCTTGAATGGAATCATTCCTTTGTTCTGTTGATGCTCTACATGGCATGAATAGAACTTTCATTATCCCAATCAAGGATGAGTAACACAATTCTAACGCATGCTAGTGTCATAGAAATATAATTGATCATTACAAAAAGGTGGAAATAGATTCCATTATTATAAAAGAGTACAATCTTAGACACTGTGTGGACAGGAGGAAGCCAGAGCACTGCACACTTAGAAAATAAGGTGATAAACCATTTAGAGATCAGAAACCAGTTTTGAATGTGAAATAGGCTTTTAGGTTTCTTTAAGCATTCAGGGAAATATTCCAAATACTGAGAAATATGTTTAAACCTAATCTTGGTCTTACTAACATACGTTAACAAAGCTTTGAAGGAGAAGTCCTGGCTGTGGCAGCCCCATCAAACTACTTTTGGCCAGCTATCCCAACCCCCAATCAAATAAATGAGCAATAGTGAAAAGCAGAGGCAGAAGTTTCATTTAGCATGATCACGGAATAGGGAATAAATAAAGGGGCCCAGTGATCCTTAAATTCATATTCCGGATATTAAAATGAGCTTCATATTTAAGCAGAGATAGAATTCACTGCAGGAGGTAAGAGGCATGTATGATTTAGTAGTCTTGTTCAAAGTTTTGATTACTGTCTCAGTTCTAGTTTGCAACATGGTCCTGGAGAAGTTGTCTTCACTGTCATCACTTGAGGGGGCAATCTGATTCTCCTGATTACTCTTGTTCAAGTATCAGAGACAATTGCCCCATTTTTGATGTATTCTATTCAGAAAAATGACAGTTGCTTGAAGGTACTTTGGGATCCATGTCACATAGTTACTTATCTATAAAGCTACTAATTTCTCAAATTCAAAATGACACAAAAAGAAAGATCAAGCAGATGTACATATAGCTAAAGCAAAAAAAAAAAAAGTTGAATTAGTTATATCAGTGGCTGGTGCCTTCCTTAAACAATATGTGTGTTTGTTTGCCTATATCTGTATGTGGTTTATATGTATATCACTATATATATATTCAATTTTTTCTTCTGCTTTTGTCTTCATGAATTTTATATATTGATTCATAATTCCTAGTTCAGAATTTTTTCATATATAAAAATATGCATAAATGTTTTCATTTTTATATCTATTTAACTCAAATTTTTCTTGTATCTTTTATTTGCTTGTTTGTTAGAATAGTATTTGTTCAGGTCAGATTCTCCTCTTCTAGCCTCTTCCAGCTAAACCTCTTCTAGGTAGACTCCATTCTCCAACATTCTAGGAACATTGGTCTGCGTGAGGTTACCAGTGTCTGGAGTCAACTTTTCCTATCTCTCCATTAGGTACCACACTTTAATCTGTCTGCACATCCACTTGGTACTCAAGTAGCTTCATGCTCACTTCAAGCCTTCATGGAACACATTTTGCTCTGTACACTGACATGTAAGGCTATGTTGATAGTTTAACCCATTTGATAATTAAGCTCTTTAAGTACATTTATCTTTAAAACATAAATATATATTTCATATGTTATCCCCTATTGTTCTTACCATATATTCTACCAGGATGTCATGGGATGCAACATGCTTAGAATGAATAAATAAATGTTTGACTCAATTATCCAGTTTTTTTGGGTATGTCTAAAGCTAATTGATTTGAAGGAAAATTAATCTGTTGTACCCTTCATTAGAAAACTTAGTTTAATTAGCACTGGACATATGCTTTCAGAGTAAATTAGAGAAAGTAATCTATATTTTAAAAATAATATGGTTCTGGGATAGCTCACTCAGGGTGATCCCTTCCAATTCCCACCATTTACCTGCAAATTTCATGATATCCTTGTTTTTTATTGCTGAGTAATATTCTATTGTGTAGATGTACCACAATTTCTGTATCTATGCCTCAGTTGAGAGGGATCTGGGTTGTTATCAGCCTCTGGCTATTACAAATAAAGCTGCTACAAACATAGTTGAGCAAATGTCCTTATTGCGTACTTGAGCCTCTTTTGGATATATGCCTAGGAGTGGAATAGCTGGATCTTGAGGAAGTGTTTTTCCTAGTTGTTTGAGAAAGTGCCAGATTGATTTCCAGAGTGGCTGTATTCCCACCAGCAGTCAAGGAGGGTTCTCCTTTCTCCACAACCTTTCCAGGATGTGTTATCACTTGAGGTTTTTTTGTTTGTTTGTTTGTTTGTTTGTTGTTTGTTTGTTTTTTATCTCAGCCATTCTGATGGGTATAAGGTGAAATCTCAGGGTCGTTTTGGTTTGCATTTCCCTGATGGCTAATGGCGTTGAACATTTCTTTAAGTGTTTCTCTGCCATTCTGTATTCCTCTATTGAGAATTCTGTATAGCTCTGTTCCCCATTTTTTAATTGGATTACTTGATTTGTTGCTTTTCAACTTCTGTAGTTCTTTATATATAATGGATATTAGCCCTCTGTCAGATAAAGGGTTTGTGAAGATTCTTTCCCTATTTCTAGGCAGTCATTTTGTTTTGATGACAGTGTCCATTGCTTTACAGAAACTTTTCATTTTTATGCAGTCCCATTTATTGTTTCTAGCTCTTATAGCCTGCGCTGTTGGTGTTCTGTTCAGGAAGTAGTCTCCTGTGCCAATGAGTTCAAGGCTCTTCCCCACTTTTTCTTCTAAACAATTTGAAGTGTCTGGTTTTATGTTGAGGTCTTTGATCCACTTGGACTTTAGTTTTGTGCAGGGTGATAAGTATGGATCTATTTGCATTTTTTTCTACATGGAATATAGTCACTCATATAGACCTATAATATAGGATAGACCTACTAAAATCTGTACACCTAAAGAAACTAATCAAGAGGGAGAAATCTGGCTAAAATACTCAATCCCCAGCCAGAAAGGCAAAGAGGATGGATATCAGAAGAAGGAGAAAACAGGGAACAAGTTAGCAGCCTCACACAGAGTATCTCTGAAAGGCTCTGCCCTGCAGACTATCAAAGCAGATCCTGAGAGTTATGGCCAACTGTTGGGCAGAGTGCATGGAATCTTACGAAAGATGTGAGAAATAGTAAGATAGGGAGAGGACAGGAGCTCCACAGGAGAGCGACAGGAAAAAAATTTGAGCACAGGGGTCTTTCTAGAGACTGATACTCAAACCACGTACCATGCATGGAGAAAACCTAGAACCCCTGCACAGATGTAGCCCATGGAAGTTCAGTATCCAAGTGGGTTCCATAATAATGGGAACAGGGACTGCCTCTGACATGAACCAATTGGTCTGCTCTTTGATCACAACACCCTGATGGGGGAGCATCCTTACCAGGCCACAGATGAAGACAATGCAATCTCTCCTGATGAGAGCTGATAGGCTAGGATCAGAAGGAAGGAAAGGACGACCTCCCCATCAGTGGACTTGGGGAGGAGCATGTGTGGAGAAGGGGAAGAGAAGGTGGTATTGGGAGGGGAGGAGGGGGGGTTTACGGGGGGATACAAAGTGAATAAAGTGTAATTAATAAAAATAATGGGTTACAGAGCTAAACAGAGAATTCTCAATAAAGGGAGATGTTTTCTAATGAAGTAATTCATGATAGGAAGCAGTAAGAGCTAGCTCTTAACTCTGAATGAGGATTTGCTAACCAGAGTTGGAAAATTTAATCGACCTCAATCAATGAAAAAGAACTAAAAGCAACTAAGGAAGGCTGAGAGTAGAAAATATAGCCTTGCCTAGAGAAAAGATCCCCCCCCCAATTTAATCTCCCAAGACCATGTGGTCATCCACCAAATCAAAAGAGTACAAGGAACATTTGAAAAGACTGAGTAAATTGTATTCATTTATTTGGCAGTTAATGCAATTAAAAATGATGAATTTAAGAGAGGGTGAGGGATAATACATGGAAAATGTTGAAGGACAGAAAGGAAGGGGAAAATGATATAGTTAAGTATATTTCAATGTCTAAAAATAAAAAGATATATTAAAATGAAAATATTAAGGCCTTTTGGATATCTTTGTCTTATGGTTTATTCCTATAAAACACATTACTCAGAAGAATGAGACAAGAGGATTAAAACTATAGGCCAGCTTGGGCTAAAGAGTGACATACTTTCTACACACACACACACACACACACATACACACATATGAATTTAAAGCCATAGAGATTAAAGAAAACTACAATAAGTTGGATTTTCCCCAAACAAACCAAAAATCAAAAACAAAACAACAACAAAAGCAAACAAACAAACAAAACCAGAAAACTGAGATTTAACCAAGGGTTGAAATGATTAGGGGATCACTGTAGAAAGCAACTAGAAAATGCTTTCAAAAGTTTAGAGTGGGTATACAAATAGTGTAAAAACATCCTGTGAGAAGATAACAGTGATATGGATTTCCTTATCTTTCTCCTTCACACCCTTCACGTTTAGTATATACATATGTATGTACATTCATTGCAGTGTTTGTAGGTGCCTGTATGTTTATTCAACTACCTAATCTGTCTGTTGAAGCCAAATTCAGCAAGTCTCATATACATATATACATATATTTGTATATTTGTATATAATATACAAATTCAGTCACTTCCATATGTGCATATATGTACACATATCTGTGTTTTTATACATACTTGTATATGTATATGTATACATATATATGTATATGAGAATGGCTTACGTTGGTCTTAACATACAGTATAGTAGCTGGATAACATACAGACACCTACAATGACTATGAATATTACACACACACACATATATATGTGCATATATATACATATATATATAGGCATGAAGAAGGAAGGTAATGAACTCCTTATCACATATATGTATAGGAGAGTTTGTATATGTATATGATTATGTGTGTATGCATACATATAAATATATGTACATATGTGTATGAGTGATTGTGTATGGGAATGGCTGTATTTGGTCTCAGCAGACAGCAAAGGTAGTTAAAGAAACATACTGGCAAGAGAAACCTACAAGCATCTGTGAGCTACTAGATTTAGGATTCAAGCATCAAGTGCTGGGACCTGGAGAAACAATTGCAAATGATGGAAAGCAAAGAGACAGCAGTGCATAGTCCTGATGACAGGAGCTGATACAGGAGACCATGACTCTAGTCAATACTCTGGAATGTTAGACTATCATCGATAGCTTAGTTGATGCATGATGTAGTTTTCATCATAGTCACAATTTCCAAACCAAACCTTCAAGTTCAGGCACAGTTAAAAACACAAACACGGACAGTAACAATAAGCGAGAAAAATCCCTGAAAGAGTAGGGTTGTTGCAGAGAGCTAGTGATTTTTTTTTCCTGAAATACTATTATAGAATGAAACTGTTGTACTGAATTCAGAAGGGCTTTTCTTCACTTATCTTCCATCTCATCCATTACTGTCTGACACATCTTCTGTTATTTCATGCAGTGTCTATTTTGCCCATGCAGGATGTACATAGTTTAAGCCCTGTAGAGGGGAAAAAGTACTCTCTTGTAATGGATGAAAGTCTTTGGCATTATCTTCAAGCAGGAATGGGGTCAAGTGTAATTGTGGGTACAGCTGGCTTTATCTGGTCCTTTCTTGCAGATGTGTAAAACTTTGTGGTGATGTTCCATAACCTATTTGGTGCATTTTCAGTGGCTCACTTTCAGTTTCATGTCATTAGTTACAATAGTACCTATATTCGAGACCACAATCACTCAACAAAGGAAAAAAATGTAGCCTAATATTTTGACTGCCCTATCATAAGCAAGTCGGATTTTTTGTGGGGCATGACAATTATAATTATGTTTGTATGCAGGACACTGTCTGGGTATCTACATATTTGGCTGTTCCTTACCCACATAACAACTTTATGTAATAAATATGATTTTCATTACATGACAAATAAAGTCCATGATTTGTATAGCATTATTAGGGTTGCTGAAGAATAAAAGGCCTGGATAAGGAGAGAGAAGAAAATAGAAATAGGAGAGGAAGCAGGCAATCTGGAAGAGATTTCCTGGAATTCGAATCCAAGGCTTTATAGCTTTGCTACTGAAGTCCAAGGCACTTCCCAAAGGAATGGGATAATGAAAACAGAAGACATCTCAAGCCTGTTAGTACTGGACCTTGATACTATGGCTTTCTCTTGTACAATAGGGGCCTGAAGGGAAGAAGCCTTTGGCTACACACACAGAGACACACACATACCTTCACATATACGCACACACACACACTGAAGGCACAGACAGTTGGAGAGATGACTTTTCTAGAGTAATTCTCTCTACTTACTATAAAGACATCATTGACATCAGCATGGCTTTGAAAACAAGCTTTTACTTCATGCATTGCTGATTAAAACCATCACACAACCATCTGTCATCAGAAGTGACTCAAAAGGTATTTCTTTCTCTGAGCTTGGAATAAGAATTTGTTTAAGGAGCTTGA
>JAQQSO010006069.1:0-11570 GCA_028658305.1 Pachyuromys duprasi
TTTGTCATTGAAGAAATGGACAAGCCGGGCGTGCTTAGTAAAAGCAGGAAAAAAAGAGGAGAAAGAGAGTCAGGAAGGGCGATATCCACTCCCACATGGAGTTTTCAAAGGCCCAAGGGGAGACGTTGAGTTGTTTCGTACATTCTTGAAGGTCTGTTTGAAGTTGTTGGGTTTTGGTTTCGCTATACCTGACTTTGTGGTGATCAGCAGCCAGAAAGGAGGAGTCCCAAAACCAGGGAAAGGGGGTTAGGAATCCCACCTTTTGCGATAGACAATAGGTGCAACTTATCTGGAGCCCAGCTGACCTGAGAGGCAGGTTCCGTGAATTTTCTGCAGCTTACAAGAATCCCTTTTAAATTTTCAGAAGGAGATAAGACTTGACACACGTGAGCATCACCAGTGTAATCTGCACGGAAATACACTGTAGAAAAGGCATTAGATAGACACTTCTATGTTAACAGCAGTAACACACTTTAAGGTAAACTCTGGAAAGGCAGAAGCCTTCTGTGAAGTAGAAGGGGCAAAGCTCACTTGAGCTTAACTTTCAGTATGACTATACATTATAGAGGGAGGCTTTTTTTCTCTACCCAGAAGACTGGATGTATATAAGTCTAGCACAATAAGAAACAACTTTTAAGTTTATACTTAAAGACAAGCCAAAGAAGATTTAAAATCTTGAGCTTAGAACTATGATAGCAGACCGTATAGTGGAGTGTTTTTAGTAGAGTTAGATTAACAAATTAGAGCTCTAGTAATAAATGCCAAAGAACCAGACAGTCAATACAATAGTAGTATAGCAATAGGAGGAAATATGAAGCATTTTTATTTATTTAGAATACCTTAAATCTCATACCTTCCAACCTTCACAACTTGTATCTATCAACCTTAAAACATCTTCTTAGCTCTTCAAACATTTTATTAGAAGCTCAGATCTTACATAAACTGTGTATATTGAAAGGGCAGCTGAAGCCTGAGTTTCTGCTGTTAAACTGGTCTTCAAGCCCACCAGAGACCTGACGAGGATAAATTACTGCAGGAAGCATAATCCAAGCATCCTATGTATTTATTGATTGATATGGCAGAGGCTAACCCGTTATCCATTCGGCCTTCCCGTTAGGCTCCTGTGGTGACAGTGGTTCTTATGGGCACAAGTTCTAGGGTCATATTGCAGCCTCAGTCTTCAGGGTCTGGGCCCAGCAAATCTGAGGGGCCTTTCCATGGAAGAGGAATTTGGGAGAATGACTAACCTTGTTTTGTCTCTGCAAAATGGGGCAGTCCACAGCTCAGGCAGCAAACCTGTTGGGGCTTGCCCAATAGCAACACAATCCATGTGGAGTCACCCATCATTGTTCCCAAATCTTGGAGGCCTTGGGGTCATCACTAGAAAATGGGGTCTCTGTCATATTAAGCTTTTTCATCAAGCATCTAAATGTTCTATTCTGTGGATTTTCTGACAGGTTTAAGGACCATGATCTATTAAGTATAGCTGAGCTAAACAAACTTTGTTTTAGGCTTAACCTTGAAAACATAAAAGAGACTAGGTAAAGCTTAATTAGTTTTTTAGTATGACTGTAAATAAAATTTTGAACTAGTATCAAAGCAAAACTTTCAATCATAGATACAGTTTATAGACTGGCAATCCTGCCGATCCTATCACATTGTATGAGTCATGAGTTTTAGAACCAATAATACAGTAGAATAGTATGAAACAGTTTTAAAATTACACTTGAATTTATTATACCAAATCTATTAGCCGGAAAGCCTGACGGTACAACCGGATCACAGGCAGCTCGTGCCGGGGAAAAATGGCATTCATTCATTAACTGAGGGATTGATAGAGACATAGGCAGTTAGACATACATTTTAAATTAGCTTAATTTGAGCAGAATGTTGTGCCCAGTTCACAAACCCCAAAAGACCAGGAATAAATAGACTCTGCTGTAAATACATGAGGTTTTTGTTTATTAAAAGTTACAAGCTGCGGCTTGGGCCCATAGCGCCCCCCCCCCCGCCCCCTGTCAAAGTGGGAAGAGCCAAGAGCCCTTTGCTCAGGTTAGTTGGGTAATTTAAGGATTCTGGTCCTTCCCAGCATGCCCAAGGCAGGGGCGATTCTTACCTGGCAAGCAAATGCTGCATTTTGGATTGGCTATAGGAAGGTCCCCAAACCTATTGATCAACTGGTGTCCCTCCCTAGGGGTATGGGCCAGTTTCCTAGCAACTGTATCTCTAGTGAGTCCTTGCCCTCAGGGCATTTCTGGACTTCTCTACCCATTTAGTTTAGGCCTTAAACTTTAATAACCACTGATTTTTAATCGTTTGGTCTCTCAAGGCCTTTATAACCTTGAAATTTTAACATCATATAAAATTATGTTGAACCAGGGTTGAATCATATATATAATGTTTTAAAAACATAACTTTGAATTTAAAAATCTATACCCATTTAAAATGAGACTTGTTGCTTTTTTTAGTCTAAAAGGAGATAAACAGAGTTAATCATAAAGAGCTTTAGCGTTTTTATTTCATACTATGTAGCCATCCCAAGGTTTATGGTTTAATCTTAAGATTTTTTTTTTTTTTGAAAGTAGAAAAAGAGGTGAGGGGATGGTGGCTGGGTTTTAAACCCTGCAGACCTGCGGCAAGGGGGTAGAGCTGGAGCTTTTAGGTTAGGAGCGACGGGGTGGGGGTGGCGGAGGGGGAAGGGCGGGAGGCTGTGAGCCAGGGATCTAAGTGAGAAGAGCATGGATTTAACCAGCGGCCAGCAGGCAGGCCCAGGTCGCCACAGGCCTGAGCAGAGGAAGGACTTATTGTATTCGGGCGTGGGAGAGGACAGGGTCCCGGAGTGAAAACGATGGCATTGCCCACCTAGTCGTTACTGCACCGAATGTCAGTATTTAAAAATGATGCCACGCATACTCAACAGATATAAGATGAAAGAGGTTCTTGGACGGAGGAGGGGAGAGGAGGGGGCTCCCCGACAGGGAAAGGGGAGAGAGCAAGAGAAGAAAGTGAAAGGTCCTTTTATGCTGGGCCCCTGGGCGGCCGATGACGACATCACAGGTGCCCCAGCAGCCTGGGACTGTGAACTAACCTCAGGTCTGAATGAATGAGGCCTAAGTCACTGTATCCAGTGTCCAGGACTCTCCGTTCCAGCCTGGCAGCGCTGTCTTCTAGCTGAGACGGTGGATATGTTTTCAAGCTTCTTGGAGCCTTTTATTTTTCTTTTTTAAATGAAAACAGGGAAGTAGTGGTCCGAGAGCCACTGTCACCTCTGTGCTAGGCGGCCTGACCCTGAATCCCACCCCTGGCTTCCTCCTTGCCGTGTGACCTCAGGCGGGTTGCTCTGTCGCAGTTTATCTTCTACACGGCAGTGGCGGTGTGTGTGCGTTGTGAAGATCAGGGCAGCCGTGTGCAGAGGGCAGGTGTGAGTCAGCCGTGACCGGGACTAGACGGGGTGAGTAGGCTGCCCGGGCTGGGAGTGGAGACGCGCAGAGAGAGGGTCTCCGGAGGCTTTTCGAAGAGGGTGGATTACTAATAGTTTCTGTTGGCTTTCGTCAAGTTCTCTTGGGGATGGAGGAGGGTGGATGGGCCTGTGGGTTTCTCCGCTGTACTTCACGGGCTGTCAGCTCCAGGGTAAGCAAGGACACACGAGAAACCCTGCCTCAAAAACCCAAACCACACCAACCAACTACACAAATAAGTAAAGAAGAACGGGGAAGAAACACCTGGCTGAAGGCAGCCAGTGGTGACCGGGGCCCGCGCTGGGCACTTCTTCCCACCGTAGCGAATGGAATCTATGATCACCCACAGGCATGCCCAGAGGCCCAGGCGACCTTAGAGTCCCAGAGCCCAGCTCCAGTCCAACAATAACAGAGGGGGTGCACGCCTGAGGCCGACACCTGGGGCCGTTTCTCAGCCTGCGTGCACACGTGCACACTCATGCATGGACACACCCATATGCAAGACTTTCCCTGTGGCCATGTATAAGTGCACACGCGTGTGCTCACGCAGCACGTGGACAGGTCAGCACAGGTTTACACCATCCACAGCAGAACTATGACGCTACAGCACTCCTGAGGCTGAGGCAGGACCATTTCAAGTTCGAGCATAGCCTGGCCAACACAGAAAGGCATTTTTTTTTCCTAGTCAAACCAAAGTGCAGCCTCTAAACCAACGCTCCAAAGCCAAGTGCGGCCATGACCCCTGAGCGGCAGCACTTTGGAGATGCAGGAGGATGGAGTTTGAGAACCCTGCTCTCTGTGTTTTTGTGTTGTTTCTGTTTTTGGTTTGCTTTTTTAGACAGGGTTTCTCTGTGTAGCCCTGGCTGTCCTGGAATGCTCTCTGTGGACCAGATCTGCCTGCCTTGGCCTCCGGAGTGCAAGGGATTAAAGGCGAGGGTTCCAGTGCCCGACTGCAACACTGTTCTAAGATTTAAACAAAACAAAGCAGAACACACACACACACAAACAAAAAAGGCAAACTGGACCAGGCAGATTACATTCATTGTGACACTTGGGGAGTGAAGTCTGGGAACTAGGAATTTGAGGCCATCTTTGGCTACACAGTGAGTTGGAGTCCAGCCTGGGCTACATGAGACCCTGGACTCAACAAGCAAAACTCTAAGTAAAACTGTTTCAGTGGATGAGTGAAAAATTGTAAAAATGTATCAAATTTCAAAAATTCTGACATCTTCTTCTGGCTTCTGCAGGCATGGCACTCACAGAACAACCACATACGTAAAATTAAATTAAAAATTAAAACAAACAAACAAACAAACAAACAGAACAAAGCATAGAGCTTCTCCATGATACAGTGTGATACTCAGGACTTTGGCCCCTTCAGCTTCAGGGATACCTTTAATATTTTTCTTCCATATTCTGTGAACTTTGATGAGTTGATGTGGTGGTGGTGGTGGGGGGGGAAGATGCCACAGAAATGCCCTGTGGTCGACGGTGTTTTTTGAGAAGCACAGAGGACTGGCCTGAGTGCTCACAGAGGCACAGGATGTGCCCCATGGTTTCTCGTGGGATGGCACGCACCTCTCCCACACCTGGGCTCTATTCCGATCCCCATGTAGGGGAGGAAAATGGCTCTGTGAATCTTAACGGAGGGTGGGGAGCCATCTCAGCCAGCTCAACTGTCAAAAACCGCCTGCCGAGGCGTCTTCCAGGCAGATCCCTGAGCAGCTATGGGTGTCCAGGAATCCCCCATCGCTCTTTCTCTCTCGCTTCCCTCATTCCCGCCCCCTGTCCACCTTGCTGTGGTTCCCCTTCTGTCCAGGTGGCTACAGCCAGAGCCGTCTGGGGAAGCTCAGTGGAGGAGCTGCCTGGATCGGGTCTGCCGGTGGCCATTCTGTGGGGATTGCATTGATTGGTGGTTGATGCAGGAGGGCTCAGGCCACCGTGGGCACTCCATCCCCAGGCAGGTGGGTCTCTGTGGGTTCGAGGACAGCCCTGGACAGCCAGGGCTACGCAGAGAAACTCTGACTCAAACAACAACGATGACAATAATGATAACGAGGACCATGGCACACCAACAGTCGCCATGCGTGCAGCCAGAGAGCCAGCACACAGCAGCTTCTCAGTGGTGGACTGTGGTCTGGTGATAGAAACTAAGAAAAAACCCTTTCCTGCTCCAGCTGTGTTTGGTCATGGCACTAATCCCAGCAACAGAAAACAAGTGAGAGGAGCCAGAACAACCCCCTTCCCTTCCCAGACAACGGCTCGAGTGACCCATGCTGGCCCTCTAGCCCAGGATAACCCTGAATTCCTGCTCCTCCTACCTCTACCTCCCAAGTTCTGGTATGACAGGCATGTGCCACCATACTGGACTTTAGATGTGGGTTTGAGGGAAGGAATAAATGTTTTTGTTTTTCCTCCAAAGTTCCCTTTGTGTGATAGTTTTGAAGAAGAACTGTTAAGCCTCACTTGGAGTTGCTACACTCTAGTCAGTGTGGACGTTGACTGGGACCTCAAACTGAGGAAGTGAAACAGCAGAAGCTGATGCCTTATAATTTGGGAGGAAGGAAGTTCAAAGCCAAAGTATGGGAGAGTCCTGCCTGTGCTGAGGTTAGTGTCTCTCTGCCCCTCCCCTTTCCTTCTCCCTCATATAGCAATTATCAATATACATTTTTAGGTTCTGATCCCTTTCCTAACTCTTCCCCCTGGTTTCTTCCCCTAAAGCAGAGGAGGAAAAAAAGGAACTCAGTTGTGTTGTTGCTTTTTAAACTTAAAAACACACACACACACACACACAAACAGTTGGGGGGTGTGTGGCTGGAGAGATGGCTCAGAGGTTAAGAGCACTGCTTGCTCTTCCAGAGGTCCTGAGTTCAATTCCCAGCAACCGCATGGTGGCTCCCAACCATCTGTGATGAGATCTGGCGCCCTCTAAAAACAAAACAAATAAACAAACAGTTTAGGCCTGCTGCCAAGCTTGATGACCTGGCGATTCCTGGGATCTGCATGTGGGAGCCAATCTCACAGCTGTTCTCTGACCCTCCAGTTAGCCATGGCAAGAGCAGCCCATCCTCCTCCTCAGCCTCTGAAGTTGCCCACTACCTCAGTACAGTAAAGGCTCTCTTCGGGGAATCTCACAACAAAACTAACAGAACAACAACCGCAAAGCAGAAATGAACCTCCCAGGTTCACTGAAGAGGTTTCCTTGTGTGAAGGGCTTTTTAGGCCAGGGTGACCCGAAGACAGATCCCCAATTGCCCACTGTGGCCTCTCCAGCCCAGGGTGTCCAGAAGAAAGACACTCAAGTACCTACTGAGGGCATCACTTCATCACCAGAGACCATGTGGCTATCTGAGGGAGTTATGCTTATGTGAGTTGTTTGCTGCTTCCTTACTGAGTCTTAACAGCCTCTTTCCAAGATGGACTGCTTCAATGCAGGAGAAATTTCTTCACAACCTCCAGATGGTGAGCTAGCTCTCAAGTTCAGTGAAGCACTGGGGAGTGTGAGGCCCTTCTAGCAAATTCCTAACCTTTCCAAAAGCTGTGTTCCAGACTTTGTGTATGTGCATGTGAGTGTGCATGTGTGTGTGTCATGTGGCCCCAATGCAGAGCTCAGAGGTTCGTGTCTGATGTCCTTCTCTATTGATCTCCTCATTGTCTCTCTGTGATGGGTCTATCCTGAGCCTGAAACTTATTGGTCATCTGCTTCCATGTCCAGTTCTGGGAGTGCAGACACACTGTCCTGCTTTTTTGTGTCGTGCTGGGGATTTGAACTCACGACCTCCTGTTCGCATAGCCATCAAGCCATTGAGCCATCAAGCCATCTCCCCAGCCCCTCATACAGTAAGGTTGATACCTCATCCCCACCCATGTTCTCCGGCCACATATGTCTCTTCTGCCACCTCCGGCCATTCTTTTGGATCACCCCTTTCTGAGAGGTATGTGTGTGTGTGTGGCTGCCAGCACCTCTAGGCAACATTTGTGATGAGTCATAAAGAAATCATAAACTGTTTGATATTTCTTCTTCTGTAGGGAGGAGAAGCTGACTTCTTCCCTTTTGTGTGGCTGAGTTAGTGACTCATTTCTAACAGCTGGGGAACAGTGTTAGAGCTCAGTGATGTTGTACTGAAGGTGAGACTGTGCCCCACCTCTCTCTCTGTCATGCGTGCATGCACACACACACACACACACACACGTGCAAACACACACATTCATGTGCACACACAGGAAACACTTGCTCTGTGGAAAGCCAGCCACCATTTTGCTATCAACCCACCATAGGAAGAGGCACCATGGTGAAGGTGCAGCCCTAGATTAGCCTCCTCCTCCTCTTTGTTTTTCTTTCCATCTCCTCCTTCCTCATCTCCTTCTCCTCCATCTCTCTAGCTCCTCCTTCTCTTCCTCCCTCTATTTCTCCTTTTCCATCTCTTTCCCCATTTTCTTCCCTCCTTCCTCTCCCTCTCTTCTCCCTGTTTCTTCTCCTCTGTCTCCTCCTTCTTCTCCCTCTCTTTTCGCCTCTTCTCTTCCAGCTCTCTCTCACCTCCTTTTCATCTATTACCATTAAGCCGTGTGGGGCTGGGTCAATGTCTCAGAACCCCAGCTACCACCTGCCCAGAGCCTTTGAACCATGGTTTCCTGATCCTGTATTTTGAAGCATGGTTCCCTGATCCTGTATTGTAGCTCTTGATGCAATGGACTCATCCTCAGGTTTCATGAGAAAATATTTCCTCAAAAGCCTTTTTCTGGCAGGCATCCAGATTATGTGGATTGCCTAATATTATTTATCATAGAGCTCTGCTTGCTTTCTTCGGGGCACAGATTCGGCCTCCCTCTCTTCCTCCTCTTCCTCCCACCTCTCACTTCTCTTTCACTTCTTTTTTTCCCCCATATGTGAAGGTCACACATCAGATGTCTTCTTTACTCACTCCCCATTTCACTGTCTTGAGGCAAGGTCTGAAGCTCACCGGTTCAGGTGGTGGACTGGCCAATGAGACATCGTCTTCCTGTCTTGCCTCCCTTAACCTCTGGTTGCACATGCTGCCCCAGGCTTTTAGAGTGGGTGCCGGGGATTGATCTGAGCACTGGAGGGACCGAGCCTGCTTCCCTGTTTTCACTTCCGTGTACCTTCACTACCACTTGTCTCTTCTGCATTCCCCAAATGGAAAGCTCTTGTCTATCTTGGGCATTGTCAATTTCTTGCATTGTGTAGCTACTCAAAGAATGTGTTTTGTTGTTGTTTTGCTTTATGAGACAGGGGTCTCACTATGTAGTCCGGTCTGTTCTGGAACTCACAGAGAACTGCCTACCTTTGCCTCGTAAGTGCTGGGATTAGAGGCATGCACCACCATGCCTGGGTTCAAAGAATATATTTGAATTACTATGCACGTACACATTTCTGATCCTTGTGAAGCTGTGTATTCGTTGCCTTTCTACCATTATGATAAACAGCATGACCCAGGCAATGAATAGAAAGAAAGGCTTATTTGCCTCTAGCTCCATGATGCTGGAGTGGAGGCAGCTGAAGCATGAAGCTGAGAGCTCCCATCTTGAAGTGCAAGCACAAAGCAGAGACAGAAAACTGGGAATGGTGCATGGCCTTGACACCTTAGACATACTTCCTCCTCCAGGCCTTGTCTGCTAAACCTACCCAAATAGTGCCACCAACTGAGGACCAAGTGTTCAAATGGCTGAGACTGGGTGGGGGGGGGAGGCATTTTTATTCAAACTACTACAGATTGGGAACTCTTTCTCCACTGAACACATAAAGAGCTGAACAGACTTGTCTAAAATCATAGGACTATGATGTGTGTTACATGTTACATTTCTCTTTGCTATGATGAAATACCTGATGTTGGAGAGGAGCCGTTACTCCTGCTCTGGAGTGTAGAGTGTTTTTAGCATCAGAAAACAAAAAAGCAATTCTTTTATATTTATTGTTTTATTTCGCAGTGCCAAGGAGGGGACTCAGGACTTTGCATTTACTGGGAAGCGTTCTCTTGAACTGGCCCTGGTGTGGCAATATATATATGTCACACAGCAGATCTGGTATGAAGAGATTTATTGTATGGAGGCGGAGAGAGAGACAGAGGAGACACAGAGTCAGAGAGAAGAGAGAGACAGTCAGAGAGACAGAGACACACAGAGAGTGTCAGAGAGAGAGAGACAGACACAGAGAGAGTCAGAGAGAGAGAAAGAAGTGAAAGACAGAGAGAGACAGGGAGACAGAGTCAGAGAGAAGAGAGAGACAGACAGAGACACAGAGAGAGTCAGAGAGAGAGAGAAGTGAAAGACAGAGAGAGAGAGAGAGAGAGACAGAGGGACAGTGGGAGAGTGTAGGAGAAAAGAAAGGGGGATGGGTGAGGCGCCCCAGGGGAAAGAAGTCAGAGATGGAGAGAAACTGAGGCAGAGAGCATGTATTGCCACACCCGGTACCGGCAGCGGGTGATGATGCCAGGTTGTTAAGCAGCCTCCTAGTGGGCTAGGGCATCAGCTTGTGAGCTAACACTTGTACTTGGAGCATGCGGGCTGTGGTCACAGATCACTACAGGGGGTTTGAGTTCTTGAGGGCTCAGGGCCCATTAGCCATGAAGATGATTTTTTCAAACTAAAACTTTATTGTAATTTTATGCAGATGCGTGTTCTGTCTGCATGTCTGTCTGTCACCATAGGCACACCTGGTGACTGCAGAGGCCAGAAGAGGGTGTTGGAGCCCCTGGAGCTGTAGGTGCTGGGAATCGAACACAGGTCCTCTGACAGAGCAGCCGGTGCTCTCCAGCCTGAAGGTGACATTTAAAACCAAACTTTACTCTTGCGGCTAAAGCAGATTTCCCCAAGAAGATTCAGATCTGCAGGCAGATCAGTACAGGTCAGTACCTGTAGAGGCAGAATGGCATCCCTTATGTGGTGGGTCTTCCCCTTGGGGACAAAGGACGGTCCATACGTAAGGGGAAGGAGAGAAATGAGGTAGCCAGCAGGCTTTGCGGATCAATCGGGAGAACCTGCCATTCTTTATTATTATTATTAATTTATTATTTATTATTATCTGTGTGTGTATGTGTGCGCGTGTACACTTGTGCACACCCGTGTGCTGAGGATAACTTGAAGGCCTCAGCGGTCCCCTTCCGCGGTGTGAGCGCTGGGCTCGGAGATGAGGTTGTCAGGCTTCGTGGCAAGCGCTTTTCCCCTCCCAGCCATCACTGGTTGTCTCCTCAGAGCCCGTGCTGGTTTGGTTAGTTTTATTTGCTCTGGAACTCCTTCCTGGGGCGCCTCGAATGTGAACCGCCTGCCCAGACCGATGTGTTTTGACGCTTTGCCCCCTCCACCCCCGCAAGGTGGCGCTGTTTGTGTGAGACCATGGAGCCTTTAGGAGGCGCAGCTTCGCTGGAGGAAGCCGGGGCGGGGCTTGAGATTTCATAGCCCAACCTCATTTCCTTTGTTTGCTTGCTGCTTCCAGACTATGTGTGCAGCGGGGCCCACCCCCTGCCCCTCACCATCTTGCCCCCACCCTGTAACCAGTTCCCCTCCCTTCACTCTACCCTGACTTTTGCTGCCGTGCATTGCTCACCGTGTCGTGTTCCTTCACCAGCTGTGAGCTGAATGAACCCTTGTTGTCATAGTGGTGGGAAACCCACCAATACTCCTCAATCTGCAGGGCAAATGTCCTACTTTTGGATGGTGTGTGTAACTGCTGCACGCAGTGCATGTGTGTGCCGTATATGTGACTGTGTGTGTGTGGGGGGGGGGGCACCGTGCAAGCACAGAGGCCAGAGGAGGAAGCCATGTCACTCCTGGTTTATTCCTTTGAGACAGGGTCTCACTGAGCCTGGAGCTAGGCTGGAGGCAGCAAGCACCAGTGATCTCCTGTCTCCGGCCTGCGCAATGTTGGCGGGATTAGGCAGCCGTTGGCATGAAGGGGTCCATAGTTTTCTAGGGTGGCACTATTCCTGGGGAGGTGTGAACAAGCATCTACTCATTCCAGATAGGGAAATCACTGACCTTACACAGCCAGGTTAGGGGGCCAGTGGATTTACTGGGTTACTTACAGGAGAATGAGTGACTCAAAAGATTGCATCGCCAGAAAGCCCAGCTTGGTGGGCAACTAATGGCTCCATCCCT
>JAQQSO010006070.1:0-11570 GCA_028658305.1 Pachyuromys duprasi
CGTAATGACAAACACTGGGGAAATTTAAAGAAGCATTAGGTCTTACTTCAAAAGCATATATGCCACAAAATTTGAAACTCTAAATGAAACATATAATTTTCTTGATAGATTTCATTTATGCAAGGTAAACCAAGATCAGGTAAATAGATTAAACAGTCCCATATCCCTCCAAGGAAATAGAAGCAGTCATTAATAGTCACCTGTTAAAAAGAAAAAAAAAAAGGCCAGGGCCTGATGGTTTTAGCACAGAATTCTACCAGACCGTCAAAGAAGAACTAACACCAATATTCTTAAAACTATTCCAAAAAATGGAAACAGTATGCTTGCTTCTTTTAAACTTCATAGATTTGACTAGAAACTTCACCCAAAATGAAACAAAACAACAGATATTGTACATATCATCATTTAAAAGTAATAAGTAAGGATGCAATTTTATTTAGCAGGATGCAATCATGAAACCACAAAATTGAGGAGCACTGTGACAGTCTACAAAGACTAAAGTAGTAATGTAGAAACTAGCAATAAAATTATTTTAGATAAAATCTATTAAAAAGAAATCTCAAATCAAAATTTCCCAATACCAAAATTAACCCGACCAGTTCTGTTCATCTCAGTAAATTTGTATATACTTAAAGTGTCCATTCTGAGTTACATTAAGAAATTTATATATCATGCATCTTTCATATTTATTATCTATAATCTGTATCAGGAAGGTACAGGATTGAATACTGCAGAACTTGGTATCAAGACTTGAGTTACTGAACATGGAGAAATAAAGCTATTATTCACCTGGATGCTATATATTTCCTGGCTATATTTAATAGTTCTGGAAGCTGCTATACATACTACCAAAGGTAATAAGGCTAATACCAATTTATATGTGAACCATGAGTTATGATGGGCCTTATATAATATTCAGTCCTGTACAAAAATAAGCACACATATTGTATGTATAATTAACCTTTGCCTGATTTGATAATTAGTTTTCCCTCATGATAAGGAAGACATGCTTGGCAGTAAAAAATTACCAGAATCTGACTAGGTTGATCGTAGACCCAAGTGGTTTACAAGTTTATGATATACTATGTGTTTTCAAAACATGAATCTAAAATAAAGTGATGAAATCTTAATTATGAAGTTTCCATTTCTTTATCACCACTGTGTATTTGGATGATTGGAGCCCCTCTGCCACTTTATCATGAAATATGTTGTAGTGATTGCAGTCTATAATGTGTTTGCAATCCTTTACTTATATGCATAGAGTTGTCAAATGATATATATCTTTATATTTATGTAGATATACATTTGAATCTATCCTGTTTATTGGCAAAAACTGTTTACTTTACTTGAAACTACTTTTTGAAACTGTAAAACTATTTATAGTTTCAACAAATGGCCCACCATTGCACATTTTCTTTTATTTTGATCTTTAAATGTATTTATGAATTCTTTAATAATTTCATAAAAAACATTTTGATCCTATTCACCAACACCACTTCTACCACCATATCTCTTTTCTCTACACATACCCCTCTACCTAATTAAATGTGCTTTCCTTTATTTTGCCAGTCAAGTGCAGTATGTGTTCTATAAATACTACTGTAATTGGAGCCTTCCCTTGTGTGTGGTTGACCACCTAGGGGTCATATTAGTGAAGAACTGACTCTTTCCCAGTAACTATCAAATCTTTATTTCATCTCAGCTATGGGTGAGATTTTATGCCCATCTCTTTCTCCATGCTGGGATTTTGTTTTGTTTGAGTGCACATGATCAATCACATCTTTTCATATTCCTTGTGAGATTACATATACAACTATCCTGTTGAGGACAGAAAATATTGTTTTCTTGATGTTATCTACCACCTCTGGCCCTTACAATCTTCTCAGTTCCCATCAGCCATGATCCTTCAACCTTGTTGAAATGGGTGTGATATGTAAGCCATATTTGTGTCTGAGTACTTCAAACTATTGGTTTCTGTCTCATTTTCCCTCTATTACAAAACAAAAGCTACTCTGATGAAGTCTGAGGGATGTACTAATCCATGGATGCAACAATAAATGAGGAGTTGTCTTCACCCCATAGGGTATTTATGCCTATCTAGTCACAGATTCTGGCCATTTTTATGGTGCCAAGAATGTGTTCTATTCCATGGAGGGGACCTTAAACTCAAATCAGACACATGTTGATTTCACATATAATGTGTGTTCCCCTTCTTGTGCCATATTGCATAAGATATAAGGCCCATCATAACTACATCTCTCATGGTTCACAGAAGAATAGGAGTTGATATTTCAATTATTTCCTTTGGGAGCATATGTAGCACCTTCCAGCACTATGAAGCAAAGCATCCAGGTGATTAATAACTTGATTTCTCCATGTTTAGGTACTCAAGTTATATAGTATCCTCAACAATGGAGTCTTGCCATCAAGTTCTGCAATAATCAATATTGTCCCTTCTTGATACAAATATGAAAGCTGCATGATATTTAAATTTATTTTCTATTAATTATAATTTATTCACTTTTTATCCCAGCTTTGCACCCTCCCTCTTCTCCTCCTAGTCTGCCAGTACTTCTGCTTTTTCCCCTATGCCCCTCAGCTAGTCCACTATAGATTACTAGTCTATACATTCACAGTCTTTCAGACGGTCAAACTGTTCCTAAATTTTGTGGTTTTCATGATTTTATCCTGATAAATACAATCACATCCTTATTATCACTTTTAAATGAAATTTACTTTTTATTAATTATAGTTTATTTACTTTGTATAACAGTTGTAACCCCCTCCCTTGTCACCTCCCAATTCCACCCTTCCTCCCTCTTCTACCCCATGGCCTTCGCCAAGCCTACTAATAGGGGAGGTACTCCTTCCCTCCCCTCTGACCCTAGCCTATCTGGTCTCATCATGATTGGCTGCATTGTCTTCTTCTGTAGGCTGATAGGGCTGTTTACCACGCAGGGACAGGTGATCAAAGAGTCACGCACTGATTTCATGGCAGAGTCAATCCCTGTTCCCATTATTAGGGAACCCACTTGGAGACTGATCTGCCATTTACTATATCTGTGTAGGGGTTCCAGCTTATCCCCATGCATGGTCCTTGGTTGGCATGTCAATCTCAGAAAAAACACTTGTGGACAGACATATTGGTTGTGCTGCTCCCTTTCCAGAACTCCTGTCCCCACCAGGTCTTTCTGTATCCCTCCTCTTTCATAAGATTCCCTGCACTCTGTCCAAAGTTTGGCTATGAGTCTCAGCATTTGCTTTGATACCCACTGGGTAGAGTCTTTCAGAGTCCCTTTCTGGTAGGATCCTGTCCTGTTCCCTGTTTTCTTCCTCTTCCTTTGTCCATCCCATTTGCCTTTCTGAATGATGACTGATCATTTCACCCAGGGTCCTCCTTCTTCCTAGCTTTTTTTAGGTGTACAGATTTTAGTATGTTTATTCTATCTTATAGGTCTAGTATCCACTTATAAGTGACTATATACCATGTGTGTCTTTCTGCTTCTAGGATACCTCACTCAGGATCTTTCCTAGTTCTAACAGTTTGCCTGCAAATGTCATGATTTCCTTGTTTTTAATTGCCGAGTAGTATTCCATTGTGTAAATGTACCACAATTTCTGTTTCTATTACTCAGTTGAAGGACATCTGGGTTGTTTCCAGATTCCATCTATTATGAGCTGCTACAAACATGGTTGAGCAAATGTCCTTGTTGTATACTTGAGCATATTTTGGATATATGACTAAGAGTGGTATAGCTGGATGTTGAGGTAGCACTATTCCAAAGTGTCTGAGAAATCTACAGATTGATTTCCAAAGTGGTTGTACAAGGTTACATTCTCACCAGCAATGGAGGATGGTTCTCCTTTCTCCACATCCTCTCCAGTATGTATCTTTCATTGAGTTTTTTATCTTGGCCATTCTGATGGGTGTAAGGTTAAATCTCATGGTTGTTTTGAGTTGTTTTTCCCTGATGAGTAAGGACATTGAGCATTTAAGTGTTTCTCTATCAATAATTCTCTGTTTTGTTCTGTACCTCATTTTCAATTGGAACTTTATTTGTTGCTTTTAAGTTCTTGAGTTCTTTATATAGTCTTCACATTAGCCCTCTGGTCAATTTTTGAGAAGGTTCCTTTAGGAGCTAAAGCAAAAGATATACTATTTTGAGTTTTGGTTTTGTTTCATTTTGTGTGAATTTCCTAGAAATATCCATTAAGTTTATATGAAACACACCTAAGGAACACAGTGTGTAAACCACAGCAGCTTCCTAGAAAAGGATTTTAGATTATGGAAGAAAAAATATACAATGATCCTTGAGCCTGCCTGCCTGTAATATGGGTGACAAACCAGCAGTTTCTCAAATGAAAAAAGTTTTGAAAAATGAGTAGGAAAGCACAAAGAATCAGAGATGCAAACAATGAAGAAAAGAACAACAAAAAATAGTGATTAGAATGCCATAATTCTTCAAAAAACCCCACCTTAAGTCTAAACATGCACCCTTTTTTTCAAGTATGTTTAATATAGAATTAATCTTCTTCCCTATACATCTTTAATATATATAAACAATAATATCACTTTTCCATAAAACTGTGAAAATGTCTTAATACGTCACATTCCTATAGAAGAACAATTTGCTAAATATAGCCATAAGAAAACTGTATTATGAATAGCACAGTTTGACATTAAATTGAAATGCTATTTCTGGTGTGGGAGTTTTAGCATCAGGAAGTGTGTGAAATCTTTCCTCACCATATTATTTTTAGACAGATCAAGAAACTTCCTAATAAGGTAATATGATCCATATACAAGTGTGAGAGTCCGAATTCAGAACTCCCCCAAAACTAAATGTACTATTACAATCCAGTGATCATATGGCAGGTAGAACCCAAGAGAGGTGACTTTCTACAAATTTTCTGTCCAGAGTGCCAGGCTTATGGTGGTGAAAACAATAAAGAAAATGTGGGGTCAGTTAGTATAGTACTATACCTTCTTCATAGCACTGAGTAAGGAGAGGTAGAAAGAAGCTTAGTGATTTCAAGGCCTGAGTGTGTTCCAGGTCAGCCAGTGCTTCATGGTCAGACACTGTCTCAATCAACCAAACAAGTCAATCAGTCGGTGAATAATTAAATAAATGATTAAAAGTCACTCTGAAGTGATATGGAAAGCTTGGACTGACCCTGGATATCCTTTCTCCCTTGCACTCACAGTTATTGACACTCATGAACCTGTACATGCACACAGACTCACATCCACACTATTGATGCACAAGCTCATCAATACACAAAATGTTAAAATAAGTTTAAATGTGGATTCACATGAATTAATCCCAGCATTCGAAGGGAGAGGCGGGAAGATTTCCATGAATTCAAGGGCACCCTCATCTACATGGTGTGTTCCAGGCCACCACATTCAGAAAATATCACAGAAATGGCAATATATGCTTTGAATTAACTTTGAACTATACTTTAAAGTAGTTATTGTCACAAAAACCTAGGTGATTGGTTGAAGATATAATGACTTTCTTAATTGTTTAAGCTGAAGGGCCAAGTTCCAGATGTCAAAAGTTGTTTTGTCAGAACCCAATTTCTTGTTCACGGATCATTTATTTTTCCTCACATACAAGATAAAGCAATATAATAAGTTAGTTTTCCTGAGAACATAACTAATGAAGTAAATGCTGTAGGATCTTACCAAATCTTATCTTCTTAAAGTGCCCATTTTTATTATAGTCACTTAGAGAAGATATTAAAATAATAATGTATGAACATTGTCATTTGAATCATAAAACCCATTGCATTAAATATGAGAGATTGTGGTCTATTCTTCATCCTGTATGTTTTTTTTAATCTGTTCAGGTATAAGTTTAAGAACTACCAGTTCGTTCTGGCCCTGATATTTGCCATTGAGGAAATCAACAGAAACCCTAATCTTCTACCAAACACAACTCTGGGCTTTGATCTGTATAATGCGGCGCCTTATGAAACGAATAACCTTCTTGCTCCCTTAGTTTGGCTCACAAAGTTGAGGCAACCTCTAGCTAATTACAACTGTGGACTGAAGACCATATCACCTGCAGCACTCACAGGAACATCATGGAAATTATCCTCCCAACTTGGGAAACTGCTACAAATTTACAAAATACCACAGGTGAGGGCTGGGTTGTTAAAACTAAGAGTCAAATATCATTTTTGACAGTATTGGATGATTGAAAATGTAAAATAGGAAGGCTAGGATAACTCATCTATCAAAGAAAAATACATAGGTACTTGATGATAGATCCACATTTCCACTACCTGAAATAGAAAGGAAGGAGAGGTGGGTGAGAACAGCTACCTTACTGAAACTTGAGACTGGTCAGTAATTATTTTTGGAAAAGTCTCCATTGGGTTTGCCTTTTAAAATATGACAAAACTATCTTCATACTAACTGTTTATATCTGTTGATTCAGGACTGATACTCTGCTAGATGCCAATGTTGTTCTTGTTTCCAATTTTCTTCTTCTACAGCTCATTTTTGGTCCTTTTGATTCTAACTTAAATGACCGAGGTCAGTTTAATTCTCTCTATCAGATGGCCCCCAAGGACACATCTCTGTCAATTGCTGTAGTTTCTTTGATGTTTCATTTCAACTGGTCCTGGGTTGGTCTGATACTCCCAGATGATCACAGAGGAACTCAGATTCTGTCAGACTTGAAAAACAGTATGGAGAGTAAAAGCATTTGTATAGCCTTTTTGAAAATGATCCCTCGTTCCTGGAATGCATATTCCAGGACTTTATGGAAAGATCTGGTGAACATTCAGGAATCATCAGCAAATGTTATATTTATTTATGGGGATATTGTTTCTTTGCAAGGTTTACTGCGACATATTGAGCAACTGTTAGTGACCTGGAAAGTCTGGATCTTGAACTCTCAATGGGATGTTGATAACATTGTTGACTATTTTATGGTAGAGTCATTTCATGGGAGCCTCATTTTTTCACACCAACACAAAGAGATGGTTGACTTTACAAATTTCATTCAAACAGTTAATCCCTACAAATACCCAGAAGACAATTATCTTCCTAAGTTTTGGTTTCTGTTCTTCAAATGCTCATTTTCTGAGTTTGATTGTCAACTTTTGGAAAACTGCCAACCCAATGCTTCTTTGGATTTATTACCCAGACACCTTTTTGACCCAGTCATGAGTGAAGAGAGCTACAATATATACAATGCTGTGTATGCTGTGGCCTACAGCCTCCATGAGATGAATCTTCAGCAAATACAAACACAAACGTATGTTAATGGAGACGTAAATGAATTTTTCCCCTGGCAGGTAATATCGTTTCCTGTGTGTTCTAATATCAGCAATGTGGTGTTTTTCCATTATTTCCTTCGGCACTCAAATTTGGTATCATAAGTTTTAGAACACATAGTCAAAAAGCAAGGATGTATTCCTCAGAGCAGGGGTAGGAGCAATCGATCCTTAAGGGTCAAACAATTCTGATCACTGCCGCAGGTTTATGAGTTTAAGGATCACTATAAGGTGGATTTTCCACATGAGGGTTCCTATTTTAAGGGTGGGAGCATTGAATATATTCCAAAAGTTCATAAGTATGGCTCACTTTCCAAAACTTTTTATCAGCAGAATCCACATACTTTTTGTCTTGCTGACCTATCTTGTTGAGTTCAAGGATTTATATTGAAGAGAATGTGGTTTCTAATTTTAATACATTTCAATTCAAGTACTTTTCATTTACTCAGCTTCATTGTTGTCTCCTTAAAGATGCCTTTCATTATAACTGAGATTCATTGTTGTACTTTGTAAAGAAAATGTTTTTAGTATCTTAAACGTACTTCAAGCTATGTTCCCACATCTCTTTCAGTTCCTTCCTTTTCTAAAGAACTTCCTACTGAAAAATCATATGAGAGGTCACATAGTAACGGATGGGAGAAAACACTTAGGTTTGGAGTATGACATTCTTAATTTTTGGAATTTTCCAAAGGGTCTTGGATTAAAGGTAAAAGTAGGAACCTTTTCTTCAGATGCTCCCCTTGGTCAACAGTTGTCTTTATCTGAGCAGATGATTCAATGGCCTACAAAGTTTATAAAGGTGAGTGGTGACTTATCTAATTTTGACCTTTGATAGAAACAAAAATAATTTTCAAGTTGTAACGAAACTTTGACATTTATTCTGTACCAATCAATATTTAGCAACCAATAGGCACTTCACATAGAAACAGCCAACATAGAATTTTCTAATTTCCTGACTCTGCTCAATGAAAACGTTTATTTTAAATCTTATTAATGCTCACATATTTCTTACTACTAGAGTGTCTGTTAGTTTTCAGTGATTGCCACAGAACACTGATTGCAGGTTTATTTTTTCACTCAGCATAAGAAATTTCAGTGAGAGGTAAATTGGCATTTTTGTTGGTCAGTCTCTAAAAGGGTAGAATAGTACGACAGGTGTGTGTCTGTGTCTATGTGCATGTCTGTGTGTGTTTGTGTGTGTTCGATTTGCAACTTCAGATAAACAGTCAATGAAAGCAACAGAAGGGAGAGTAGGTTTGTTTTGGCTGACTCTATGAGCATGCAGACCACTGTGGTGGGAAAATAATGTTTTAAGAGCCAGAGGATGTGATGACACTAAACTCACAGATCAGAATCAGAGATCAAAAAATGTGGTGGCTTATCCCCCATCTCTTTTTATTTTTTCTTTCTGTGACAGTAGCCAATGTAATACTGACCCCCATGGTGTGGTAGCTTAATCCATGCCAGGTAAATGTTTCTATACAACTCCTCACAGAAATGTCCTAAGACTTGTTTCCGTGATGAATCCAAGCACCATAGAGTTGTCAGTCAATGTTTACAACCACACTGGATATTAAAGCTCCCCCTAGTAGCCAGTAAGAATGGAGGCAGATTGAATCAGAAGTCATACTATGACCTTACAGAACACTACTTTTATGACCTACTCTTTTTTTTTTTTTTTTTTTTGGAGTTTTGATAACTCTGTCATTTTTATTCAAAATAAGCCTAAATTAGACACAGGTGTTGCTAACACAGAAGCAAGTGTCACTTAAAAAGTATGTATGACCTACTCTTAAGAACAGCTTCATATATTGGAACAAAAATGTAAATATGTGGGATGTGTACTGCAAAACTTTCCAAAATTAGAAACATCAAAATGCATAATCTTTCACTGTAAATGTAAGTATTTCCAGATTAATATTTGATCATACTTAGAAACATGCCACTCTCTCAAAATTTTTACAAAATCCCAAACATTTGTGAATAGCTTTCATTTCTCTTAGATTCCTCAGTCTGTGTGCAGTGAGAGCTGTAGGCCCGGATTCAGGAAGTCTGCCCAGGAAGGCAAGGCTGCATGCTGCTTTGATTGCACACCTTGTGCAGAAAATGAGATTTCCAACGAGACAGGTAAATACAGGCTTAAAGAGAACTCTCCAATTTGTCCAAAGAAGTCTGCAATAACTAAGCCAAAGGAAAAGGACCCGAGAGGGGGAAGAGATCCACTTTTTTTTTTCTTGAATGAAATTTAATGTGTCCCAAGAGGAAGTGAAAGAGTCAGAGACACAATCATCCTCATAGGCAGAAGTCTCATAATAATACTAAGCTAATACCTAAAATATATATGCAGAGGATTTGCTGTACTCACGTAGGCATTGTGCTTGCTCTTTTAGTCTATGTAAGCTCATATGCACCTTGCTTAGTAGATGCAGAAGACTTTGATCTCGTGGTGCTCTCTATCCCCTGTGACTCTTAGAATACTTCTACCTCCTCCTCTCAGTGGGAGTTCTTGGGGGGAGGGATTTTATAGAGACCCCCAATTTAGACTCTCTTCTCACAGTGTCTGGCTGTGGGTCTCTGAATACACTCTGATCTCCTGTCCGAGTAAACTTCTCTTATGATTATTGGATAAGGCACTCATATAGGATATAGCTGAATATCATTAGGAATTCTTTCGTTGATTTATTTAGATAAGTTATATGTAGTTTTACTAGAGGCTCTAGGTTATCCCGTCTCTTGATTTGGTTACCCAAGAAGCGGCATTCATGGGTTCCTTCTCCTTGAGTGATCCTTATGTCTGACCAGATATTTTCTGGCTCCTCCCACAAGTTCCTTAGAAACATCACTCTAGCTTATTTTACAGTCAGGACACATTGTAGGACATAAGCTCTGTGGCTCAGTTGGTGTCCAGGTTTCACTTTCAGCAGCCTACAGAATATCCTATAGGGGATTTTTAATTCAGAACATGGCTGCTCTGGCAAGAAATTACATCTAAAGATCTACCAGGTCTGTGTGATTCTGGGGGAATACAAACACATCTTTAATCCAGGAGACAGAGGGACACAGATATGACTTCAAGCCTAGCATGGTACAGAGTAAATTTCAATTAAAGAAAAGATTAGGTCCAGGTGTGTTTATGTAGGATTTTAATCCCAAACATGGGAGATAAATATAGTTTGTAGAAGGGAGCACCCGTGTTTGAAAGTGATGTCTAAAGACTATACTTTCAGGGATCATTTCTACAGATGGAACGTGATGTGGAAAATTGAGTAGAAAATCAAATGTCAGATCAGAGAAAGATTTGTCAGAATAGGATACACCCAATTCTCACAAGAAGAGAGAGGAACAGAGCAATGCAGAGAGAGAGAGAGAGAAGAGGCTGTTTTACAAAGACAGTAAGACAGAGAGGTTGCAGAGAGAGAACTCAACTGAAGACAAATCAGCCAGAAAGTGACTAGGAGCCAGAGGATTAGAGAAGATTGCTGAAATTAGTTTGAGGGCAAGGAGAGCAATTCAGAGACAAAAAGATAAGCTAGATTGATTCAAGTCATCTGGGAGAGGAGTTTGAGCCAGAACAACTGAGTTGAAACAGCCAGCAGGAAATAGTGAGCCAATTAACCAGTAATTCTCAGAGGCTGAAAACCTTCTAGGCCTAGGTTAGATTTATGGAAACAAGAAGTTTCCAGGACTATGCCTAAACTAGCAAAAAGAAGCAGTAAGCCTCTGAGATGACAATTATCTCAGGTGAATAAAAGTTACATTTACAATAACCAAAGAGAAAGAACATAGGGGTTAATACTCTGTGTGAGCACCAGCACCAGCTCAAATTATCCAGGATCAGTGAGTTGTGTGAATGTTGTCTTCTGCAATTAGGCACCATTCTGTAAGTTTGTAGAGTGCAAGCCTTTGTCGTTGCATCAGCCTGTGTGTTTGGGGATTTCCATGGGACCTTCTTGTCCAAAATCTCAATTGAATACACCCCTGTTCCACCACTGGAAGCCTTGCCTGGCTACAAGAAATGGCCATCTGAGATGCCTTACTCTCTATTACTAGGACTCCTCAATAGGATCACCTTCGTATATTACATAATATTTCCAAATGAACAGATACCCCTCCCTAACTCCAGCCCACTCTCCCAACACTCTTTCCCTCCATTTCATCTCCAACCTCACTGATCCCTCTTGCTCCTTTTTTCACTTACCTCCAGTTCACCTGTAAAATACATTCCATTTCAAATTCCTATGGAGATTCATTTGTTCTCATTAGGTGGTGCCTCTTTACCA
>JAQQSO010006071.1:0-11568 GCA_028658305.1 Pachyuromys duprasi
GCACCGAGGAGGCGTCCTGCTCCTCCCGGGACAGGAGCCCAGCGCAGCCTCCTCCCTGGCACTCAGGCCTCCCGCGGCCGCTCCCCCTGCTCCTCACTGGCGTCTCTGCTCAGGGGGTCCCTGGCCGCTCCTCGCTCCTCTCCTGGGAGGCGGCAGAGGTCTCTCTGGCGTCAGAATGTCGCAGAACCTCGGGCTGGGATGGCGTCCAGGGGTGCTGCGATGCATCCAGGCTGCGCATGCGTCACCGCTAGGTGCGAGAGCGGCCACTTCCGCCCACTCGGCCTTCGACGTCCCATTGGTTGAGGAGAAATCGGCCCAAGTCCTCAAGGGAATAATCCTGGACAATCGCGGCGTCTCATTGGTCGGCAGAGGAGCCTGTCACCCGGCGCTGCGGGACTCACGCATGCGCAGAGCGGAGTGCCGGGCACGGTCAGAGGCGGCTTCCGAGGTCCCCGAGCGCCCGCGCCCGGGCAGGGGTCTGCGCTGTGCTGTGCGCCGGCGACACTGGGCCAGAGCATGCCGCAGACCCTGGGCCTCTACCGCTGTGCAGTGCGCGTCCGCCCGCGCTGCACCGACGCGCGGGGCAGGTGCACGTGCCCGAGGGCGGGCTGGGGACCCGGCGAGCCGCGCCGGGCCTCCCGCCGCCCTGTGCGCGTCCCTCGGCGAGGCACCCCGCGTCAGCCTCAGGCTGCAGCCCCTGAGCACCCGGCGTCCTCCACCCCGGAGCTGGCCGGAGTCCCGGGCCGCGGCGGAGGCGGACGCTCGGTGTTCGTGTGTGTCCCATGCGGGCAAGCGGACTCCGCGCACGCGCAGGCCACCCCCTCCCCCCGCTGCGGCAGCCATGACGCGCATGCCCACTCTGCCGCGGCCAGGGATTGGTTTGCCCGGGGACCAATGGGACGCGGGAATGCTCCCGGCTCCCCCAGTGGGAGCGTGCGGTGAGCCCTCTCCGGCCAATGGGGTTTCGAGCCTCCGCTGGGCTGGCCCGCCCTCCGTGCCCCTGGAGCGCGGCACCGGAGCCCTCGCCGTCGAAGCCGGGCAGGCGGCTCGCGCTGAGGCCTCTAGGACGTCTGCGGCCGGGAGAAGTGGAGAGAAGGGTGGGGGGCCCGGCCCCCCGCGCCAGCCTGAGGAGGAGGGAGGGCTCGCGGGCGGGCCGAGGGGGAAGTACGGGGGAGCTCGGCGGCCAGGACTCCTGTGCTCGAGTGGACGCTGGTCCGAGGGAGGAGGGCTGGGGACGCGGGCCCCGGGTCCGAGTTCGAGGCCCCTGCCTGTGTTCTGAGGGCTGGGAGGCCGCGGTGGGCCCCGTGTCTGAGGGAGGAGGCCCGGCCTTCCTCCTCTGGGTCTCTTAGGAGCGCTGGGCTCTGGGTGTGGAGCAGCCTGGGTCTGTACTCGGTGTCGGGGAGTCTTAGGGAACAGGCTGGCCGCCCAGAATCGCCGTCCTTTGGGGTAGGAGGAGCTGGACATCTGAACCCCAGCATGGCCAGGACACGACCCAGCCTTGACAGGACAGGGTTCCAGCATTGACAGGACAGGGCCCCAGCACTGACAGGACAGGGCCCCAGCATTGACAGGGGCCCAGAATTCTGGTTCTGTGGGGCTGCTGAGCCCAGGAGAGGTTTCCACTGTGGGTTTGACCTCAGGTCTTGAGCAGAGGGTCCCAGGCCTATCCTCCCACCTTGAGAGGCCAAGAGAGACAGCTGCCAAATCCTGTTGATACGTGTGGATGGCCGGAGCTTGGGGCTGTGCACGTGGAGGCCCAGGGAGCCCAGTGAGCCCGTGGCCTGCTCTCAGCGCACAGCTGCTTGGGGTTGGACCTCGTGGTGTGGCACAGCATAAGTCTAGCACAGAGAGGACGTGTGCAAAAAGCTGACCTGTGCTCTCTCTCTGTCAGGTCCAGCTGTGTCCTGTTGTCCATCAGTTCCAGGTCCTGGTCAGCTCTTCCCAACCTCAGAGAAGCCATGGGCGCCTGCTGTGTCAGGTGTTTCCTGCTCTTTCTGCTGGGAGCCTCCCTCTGGACTTGTATGTGTGGGGACAGGGACAGCTGTCCACGGAGGGTGGATGCGTGGAGGGAAAAGGTCACCTCACGGAGGCAGGCAATGCTTTGTTTATTGTAATCTTACCTCCCCAGTGGCCCGAAATCTGCACTGTGAGGTGGGCACGGCCCTGAGTTTAGAAGATGATCCGGGCCAAACCTTTAACTGGACCTCGAAGGCCGAGCAGTGCCGCCCTGGAGAGCTGTGCCAGGAAACTGTGGTGCTGATTAAAGCTGGTGAGGGGACTGCGCCTCGGCTGCCCTGTGCCTGCTGTGGGCGGCAGCCCCGTGCCTGCTGTGGGTGGCAGCCCAGGCTGTCCAGGTGGTCTACAGGCCTGAAGGCGCCTGACCGCAGCTCCTCAGCGTGGCCTCTTTTCCCCTCACACTCACTGAGTTACGATTGTCACTGAGCCGACAGCCCTGTGGCCGTCTGCATGGAGGCTGGAGGCTGGCTCATCAGAAAGGTGCCCAGCGCCGTGGTAGACCTGCAGTCCCAGCGCTGGGAGACAGCTGGCGTGCAGGGATCCCTTGGGCTTGAGAGAGGGGGTGGCCATGTTACTTGCTGTCTCCCTGCTAAGTGTTAGGCCTTCACCCAACTTCTGTACTTCCTGCTTCGCAGAGGGAGCCAAGACAGCCCTTCTGGCCAGTAAGGGCTGTGCCCCTCAAGGCCCAGAGTCTATGACTTTCATCCAGTACTCGCCCCCTCCGGGGCTGGTGGCACTCTCCTACAGCAACTACTGCAATGACAGCCTCTGCAACAGCAAAGAGAACATACACTCCTTCTGGGGCCAGCCAGAGGCTGCAGGTATCAGGGAGGGCTGCCCAGCACTTAAGGTCTGTCTGTCTTCTCTGCTTCCACTCGGCGTGCCCCAGTGGGAAGATGCAGGAGAAGCCCGCAGGCCGTGTGGTCCTTTTCTGAGCCTTTGGAGTCCAAGCCCTTCTTAGACTCCAGTTACATTTTTGGCAGTGTAGATGGGGCTGGAGAGACAGGTCAGTGGGTAGGTGCTTCCACGCAGACCCTCGGACCCACAGGAGAATGCCAGGTGTGCTTGTGACCCAGCTCTCGGCGGAGGGAGACGGGAGGAGGGTCCGAGGGTTTACCTGGTCTGACCTAATCAGTGGGCACCAGAGCCATGAGAGAGCCTGACTTGAAGGAGGTGGGCAATTGCTGACAGTGACAGCAGAGGCCGGCCTCTGTCCACCATATGTCCACGTAGGCCCCATGCATGGGTGTGCATGCCACACATACTCTTAAAAATGTGACGGTACAGGGTTGTTTGCATTCTAAAAACAGTGGAGCCCTTCATGCCTTCCTGGGCCTACCAGCCAGATAGCATCTCTGTCTCAGCGTGCTCACACACAGATCCTCCTAGACTGGGGTTCAGCTCCTGAAGATGCTCAATCATCCTAGCTAGTTGGGTGCCCTCTGTTTCTTTGACTGTAGCATGGATACCGGCCTTGAATTGCAATATCACTGACTGTCCACAAATCTTGCTGCTGGAACTGTCCTTTCCTTGGTCACCACGTCTAAGCAGATTGGAAGTCATGTGGTTGCTGGGATTTCTTTTTTACTGTGTGTGTGTGCTCGAATGCATGCATGCATGTGCATATGTGTGTAAATCAAAACAGCTTTGGGGAGTTGATTCTCTGCTTCCCCCTTTGGGTGCCAAGAATTGAACTTGGGGCTGCAGGCTTGTGTCCCTGCGGCACCGATGGCTGGGATTGTGATGAGGTGAAAGTCTGTTAAAGGGTGTGGTCTCAGTGCCAGGCTGGATTAGCAGGGCAGGGGGACCACCCAGTAGGCGGCTCTGAGCGCTGGGTACCTGACCCTCCGCTTTCTCCCCACGCAGCAACTGCCAGTCCGTCCGGAGCCCTCCGCTGCCCAACCTGTGTGGCTCTGGGGTCCTGTGCCAGTGCTCCCTCTCTGCCCTGCGCCAATGGCACAACGCAGTGCTACCAAGGAAGACTTGACTTCTCCGGAGGTAAAGGCCCCTCAGGGTGCAGGGGACAGGCAGGTCGGGCTCCATCCCTAACCTCTCGGTTCCCTCCTGGCTCCTAGGAGGCTTGGAGTCCGCCTCCGTGGAGGTCAAGGGCTGCAGCATGGTCATCGGCTGCAGGTTGCTGGCCACCATGAACTCAGTGGGACCCATGACCATGAAGGAGAGCTGCGGCTACCGCTCCGTCCTTCAGCCCCGACAGGCAGAGAGTGGGGGCCCCTGGGCGCACGCTTCGCCGTGGGCGCTGGAGCTCCTGCTGCCGGCGCTGTTGCTGGCCCTCACCCACTTCCCATGAGAGGGCTCCGGGTGCAGGAGGCCTGGGGGCCAGGTGCGAGGGTGCTGCCGACCACCAGTCGAAGAGTGGGGGCAAAGAGGAGAGAGGATGCATTTGTATTCCACACAGACAATAAAAGTGGTGATTTGTTACGAAGAGTGTGTGTGGCAAGGGCAGGGGTGAGAGTCCAAGGACGGCCCTAAGACATGAATTTCCTCCTTCTACTGTGTGGGTCCCAGGGGTAGAGCTCAGTCACTGGGCCTGGTGGAGCGCTTTTCCCACAAAGCCATGTCACCTTTGCACATTTGGGGTTTGTGTGCTCCAAGCTGTGAGGTGGGGTTCAGTTGGGAAGAGGAGCCTAGCGTGTTGTCTCTGACACACTTTCCGGATGAGGAGGCGGTTTGGACGACTTTGAGGACCCCACACTCACACAGCTACAGAAGGCGGATGTGGCTGTGAGGCCAGCTCTCCGTCTCTCCAGCCTGGTCTGCACAGCAAGAGCCCAGAGGCACGCCATCTCTGCGAGCTCCAGGCCAGTGGGGATTTTATAAATTTTACACAATTTTTATAAAAGTGTAGATACACAATTATACATACATAATTGTATTTTTATCACCGAATATGTATATACAGAGAGCGAGGGAATTCCCAAGAGTGGCTTCAGGCAGGCCTGAGCTCTGTTCACTGGGGCCGTCACTGCGGGGGTCCAGCCCAGTCTACAGGAAGGCAGCTGCCCTGAGGGTCTTGGGTCAGCTGTGGCCATGGCACGAATTGAGTTCTGCAGTTATAGGGAGCACGACCCGCCTGACCCTGCTCCGCACCCTTCCCCGGGTCACGGGGATGCCGGGCACATGGGAGAGTAAAGGGCCACAGGCACAGGGAGACGGTTTTGATTCTGATCTGATTTTATTCTAGGTTTGGGGTTTTTTGTTTGTTTTTACTGTTTCTGAGATAATGAAAGGCTTCTCTTTGCTGCCAACCCCTGGAATCCACCACAAGCCACACCCTTACAGAAGCCAGCAACTGTCACCTCAGCTGAAGGTGGCTCTTGGGAGCTCCCTGCCCCGAGCTGCTAGGGTGGCGGCCTGTGTGTCCTGAAGACGCTTTCTCTCTGGGCCTCCCTGACCGCTGGCTGTTTCTAATCTATTTTCCTGGGTTCTTACAGCTACAGCCCTTCCAACCCTTATTCCACCCGATCCCTTCCAACCCTCAACACTAGGTAGGAGAAGGGTACAGGGAAAGGAGGCATAGGCCTCCATAGGCTGCTTCCTGCTGATGGGACAGAAAGTTCTGGAGGCAACTCAGTCTGGGTCAGAAGCTCCAGCAAAGCAGCAGCGGCAAACGAAGTAGAGAACACAGCAAAGGCAGCAGCAACAGGGACAGCAGCTGCTGCAGGCCCTCTGAAGAGTTCCCAGAATTCAATGGCTGCAGTTGGCATGAGTCACACTGCTGCCAGAGCACACAACACGTTATAGTCAGCTGCTGTGGACAAGCTGAAGCAGCCTCGAACCCCACAACTGGGGCTAAGGCAAAGCATTCACGTGACATAAAGAAGACAGGATTGTCAGCACATCTGGGTCCTTTCCACTCTCATCCCACCGGCAGCACCCGAGCCTTTCAGGCAGGACTGCAGACATCCGTTTGTGACTGAGCGCTCACGGGAACTTCTCTCGGCACCCTGACCAGTTATCAACATCCTGTTACGGTGCCACTTGGTTTGATGTCAGCTCTACACAAGCTGAGAACTCCAGGGAGGAGGGAGGCTCGGGCTGCAGACAGGCCTAAGGAGCAGTTTCTCAGTGATGGATGGGGAGGCCCAGCCGTTGCAGGTGCCGCCAGCCTGGGCTGTGGCCCTGGGTCTATGAGGAAGCAGCTGAGCGAGCTTGGGGAGCAGGGCAGCGGGCAGCACCCGGTGGTCAGCTCCTCTCCAGGCCCCTGCCCTGCATCGGTTCCTGTCCTGGCTTTTTAAAATAATGGGCAGTGATGTGGACGTGGAAGACAAACCCTTTCCTCCCCAACCTGCTTTTGGCAGCAAAGGGGTCCCTCACAGCAACATAGCAACAGCAGTAACAGTAAGGCAGCTGGCTGCAGTTCACTGCACTAAGAAGCTAGCAGGCGCCAGTGTCAGACCTCCTCTGCCCAGAACCTGAGTCAGCGCCCAGCACAAACGCGGGGTGTCTGTGACCCTACATCCAGGAGGCCCACCGCCTTCTGCCCCGAGTTCACATGCACACACGTGATTAAAAGGGAAAGCCTGCTTGTGCAAAAAGAAAGTTTCTAGAATGAGGTGCCCTGTTAGTGACATGGAGTCAGAGCTGCTGGTCCCCAGGAACCGTGTCCGGAAGGTCACCACCATTCCCGCTCCCACCTCCAAACGCAACACACAAATACCAGACATAGACACTTTCAAGTTAAAGCTTGAACATCGGGAATAAAAGCTCTGATTTACCCTTCCGCCTCCCTGCCGGACTGCTTGCCTGCTCGTTTGTGTTAAGCCGGGGTGCCCTGCAGCCTAGGCTGGCCTGGAACTCTTAACAAGCTGAGCGTGACCTTGAACTCCTGATTCAGCCTCCAGTTTCCAAGTGCTGGGGTTACAAGCAAGCACCTTAGAGTTGTTAGGGCTGTCAGAGCCAGAGTCTCCTGCCTGCTGAGCTAGAGCCTGCTTCCCAGACAGTCTGAGCAGCCTGCTGGTAGCCAGGCACCCACCTCTCTCCTCGAGGGGCACACCTCCCTAAGGTCAGAAGCGGGAGGAGGGTTTCATGTTTGGTGAAGGTGGCACAGTGACTTGGGCCTCTCTTCTGAGTGGTGTGGCCAGAATCAGCGCCAGCCATGTGACCCTTAACCTCCCATTACTTTGTTGAAAAAACAACGAACTAACAAACTAAAGCTCGTACCTGCTTGTGTGGGTCCTAATGAAGACTGTCACCTGCGCGTCAGCGTTCTGTTGCTGTGGAAAGCACCTGGGACAATGAGCCGTGAAGAGGAAAGGTTTCTGGGGCTCCTGGGGCAGGACAGGCCCCCTGAACCCCTGAGGGCTCACGGGGATGACGGGCCTGCTTCCGCTCACTCTGCCTTCCTGAGCACCCAGCCTGGGGCGTGAACACGTCTATCCTTCATAAACTCCAACCATAGAAACTGGACACAATGAACGCTTCAAGTCTTTTCCAAGAGGAAATCTCATCTGGTCCACCTACTTGTGAGCCCCAAGGGAGGAAGATCACATGTTCAAGACCAGCCTCAGCAACTTAGTGAGATTGTCTCAAATTCAAAACCTAAACAATGAAAAAGAATGGGGTGCTGTAATGGACGTTTCAGTTTCTTACAAAACGAAGTTATGTTTTGTAAATGTTTTTGTTTTAGTCTGAAGCGTGGGGTTTTAGTTGGATCTTCAGTTTGTCCACAGCTGATAACTGCCTCCTGCTGGTCTTTGCCAGCTGGTAGCGGCCTGCCTCGTGCAGCACGGAGAGGGGCGTGGTCTAGGGCTCTGCGGGATATAAAAAAGAGCCCAGAAAAAACTATGGCAGTTTGGAAAGGCCCAGGAGAGACGCTTCATGATGGAGACGCACATTGATGGAGACTCGTGTAGCCCCAAAGAACCCGTCGACCTTAAACAGAGAGAGAAATAAAGAGGTCTGCACCCCTCTCCCCACTAACCTTCTCTCTCCTCCCTGGAGTTGAAGGGTTGGTGGAAGGGAGGCCTAAACACTCCAAATAAAATAGTTTAGAAATGAGCGCAGCAGGGTGTAGCTCAAAAGCAGAGTACATGGAGTGAAACGAGCAGGCTGGGGTGTGGCTCAGTGGTAGAGCCCTGCCTAGAACCCCCCAGTGAGGGGCTGGGGTGTGGCTCAGTGCTAGAGCCCTGCCTAGAACCCCCCAGTGAGGGGCTGGGGTGTAGCTCAGTGGTAGAGCAGACCATAAGTCCTGGCCGATCTGTCCCCCTTGTCCGGCCTTCACCTCGAGGCCGCTCTCCCGTGCCTCCTTCCCATGCTGTGGACTCCGTGGGGATTGGGGCGGGCTTTGCGGGGAACCGAGAGTCCAGCACCTGAGGAACGCCAGTCTTACAGGTCTGCTTGTTTCCATGTTCTGGGTGCTATGTTACCTATGAGGTGTGCGTGCATGTGTCTGGTGGAGTGACCTGTGTGGACACACGGAGGAGGAGGGCAGGTGTGGTTCCCCCTGTAGACAGGCTCTCTCCTGACCCTGGAGCAAGCCCAGGCCATCCTCCTGTCTCCGCCCACCACAGCTGGGTTTCAGGCACAAGGGACCAGGCCCCGATTCTCAGCTGGATTCTGGGCACTTGAGCTCAGTGTTCACGCTCACATGGGCCTACATGCTCACACACACTCACGTGCTCACGCACTCACATGCTCATGTAGCCTCTCACCGCGGAGCCTGAGTCGATGCTGTGCGGCAACACACTTTTCTATCTTCTGTGCTGGGTGCTTCTCCTGGAAGCAGGCGTGGGTCCAGACACCAGGACAGCTGTGAGCAGACAGACACGGGGACGGGTGTGGTGTGACGACAGCTTCTCCATCTTGCTGCCCTCCTGACTGAACTCAGCTGCTCAGCTTCCGCCCAAACCTGACTGCACCGTGCCCAGCCGTTCGGTCTATGTCGCTCAGGGTTGCAGTGGCCTGATTCCAATGGGCACCGGTGATGGCTCTCAGTGGTCCCACGCTCCGGTGTGCTGTGGGACCCGAACCCGGGGCCTCCCCAAGGGCTGCAGCCCCCCCCCCCAGCTGCAGAACCCTTTTTAACGCATTCGCTGACTTGTTGGTTCACTTGAAACATTTCCCAGTGTGACTGAGGCCAGCACAACCCTGAAAGAGGCTTCTCCCCCATCTCCCTCCTCCTTGGGTCTTGGGAACTTTCTCCTCCGTCAGGAATCTTCTTCGTTTACTTTGGAGCGACTCATCTACTGTGAGAAGTTTGTTTAAATCGGTAATGCTGTGGCTGGAGAAATGGCTCAGAGGTTACAGCACCGGCTGTTCTTCCTGGGGACGTGGGTTCAATTCCCAGCACCCACACTGTGGCTCACAGCCATCTATAGTGAGATCTGGCGCCCTCTGCTGGCGAGCAGGTGTACAGGCGATAGAGCACTCACCTACATAAAATAAGTACTTGAAAAATAGATATCTACATAGATAGGTGATAGACAGATAGATGATAAGTAAAGATAAATGATAGATGATAGACAGATAGACAGATGATAGATAGATGTATCTAGATGATAGATAGATAGATAGATAGATAGATAGATAGATAGATAGATAGATAGATAGATAGATAATAGGTAGATAGATGATAGATAGATAGACAGACAGACACAAAGACAAACAGACAAATAGACAGATAGCTCTGTGCCTCCCGGGTCTCCTGCTTTGAGCATCTGGTCCTTGGATGCTGTTTCTTCCAGAGGTTCGTGACCTTTCGATGGTACCAGTCGGAGGAAGCAGCTCACGAAAGCCAGTGCTTGGTCAGGGGTGGGGGCCTTGGTCCCTGGACCCTTCTAATCCTTTCCCCTCCTGGCTGTGGGGTAAAGAACAGCCTCAGCCACAAGCTCCTGCTGGGAGGCTCAGCCCCAGTGCAGCCGCTGAAACTGCATGGTCCATTTACCATGGAGCAGACCAAGGCTGGGAGGGTGGACTTTAAAGGCCCTTTTCTTGGTCTCAGGAGATGCCAGCAGGCTGTGCGCACCTCCATGTTCACAGGTGCCTTCATGCCCATCTGGCTTGTTGGTGTAGCATTCTTTATTCATGTAGCATTCTTTATTTACTCTTTATTATACTATTATTTATTTAGTGTGCTTGTCACAGCTCATGTGAGGAAGTCAAAGGACAACTTGCCAGAGCGGGTTCTCCATCTGTGGATTAAAGGTCAGAGTTGGGGTGTGTCGGGCTTGGCAGCCAGCGCCTTTGCTGGGGAAGCCTCCCCCTGGCCCTAGTGAGCAGTTCTAAGCAAGGACTGATATCGCTGAGTGGCAGGGTGTGCTATCCCAACGCCCAGGAGGCTTCGCAGGGGGCTACAAGGCCAGCAGGTCCAGAGAGGATCCTGTCCAACAGCAGCAGCAAGAAACAGCATCACTGAGAAGCCAGGAAACACCAGTGTCCCCGCTTCACAGAGACCTGGGGCCAAACTAAACTCTGATTATGAAACAAAGAAACTCAACAATCTAGATGCATTTATTTTGGTATTGGGGGTTGAACTTGGAACCTTGAACATGGTAGGCAAGCACTCTACCACTGAGCCACACCCCAGCCCCTCACTGGGGGGTTCTAGGCAGGGGCTCTACACTGAGCTACAGCCCCAGTCATCCTTTTACTTGTTTTTTAAACATAAAGTTAGTTGCAGGCTGGAGAGATGGCTTGGTGTACAGGCTTTCAGTTTTCAATCACCTATTTTATTTATTTATTTATATCCCCCTTTCGACACCCCCCCAACGGCACTTGGAGATTAGCAGGGACAGGGGCTGTTGGCCTCCTGATCTACTTCCTGCTGATGAGGGTCGATGGGTTCTTTGGCGATCACCAGAGTCAGGCGGGAGACCAGCCACCCAGCCAAGCGGCAAAGCCGCAGCAGGAACCCAGCCAGCAGCGACACTCCACTCCGCATCGGCAGAACTGCACCAAAGCACGGGAGCAGTTCCCTGGAGCCTTCTCTCCGCGAAGACCAGTGAGACCCGACATTCTCAGAGCAGGCATGCAGACTTGCGCTGTTGAGGCTTTGCAGCTCACAGGAACCACACCCCCACACCACGCAGCACTGTGCCTTTTCTCCAAGGCTGTTCCCCACGGGGGAAACATAACCACATCCCACTGTGGACACCAAAACAAAAACACATCCACGTGACCCAGCTGAGTTTCCAAAGAGCCCAGAAACCTTCACTTCATCAGCGGTTAGAGCGCCGGCTGCTCACAGCCAGGCCCCCGCAGGCTGGACTGCAGTCCCCGGACCCTCCTCAGCAGCCCCGACACCAGGCCTGCACGCAGCACACAGACTCAGGTAGGAAAAGTGCCCCCACACCGGAGAATCAGGGAGTTAAATCCGAAATAGGATCAAGCCCTCCGTCAGGCTTGTGCTCGCTGCATCCGCCGGCCTGGCCTTCTGCTTGCCTGCTTGCCCTCTAATCTGGGGCTCGAGCCTCCCAAGTGCTGGGGTTACAGACAGATACCTCTAGGGGCGGAGAGTTCCAAACCTTAGTGACAACTCCGAGAGAGACCTCTCTGCGCAAGTACACACACACTCGCTCCCGCACATACACACAC
>JAQQSO010006072.1:0-11568 GCA_028658305.1 Pachyuromys duprasi
GGTTCCTCCCAGATCCGCAGGAGGACTCACACACTGACTGAGTTTTTGCTGGAGGAAGCGTTTGGCGAGCGCCCCCGCAGTGTGTGGACTGGTCAAACTGTCCCCCAATCCACTCAGTCCGTGGTGGTTCTGGTGATTGGTTCGCGACCGCCGTTCACCGGTGGGTTCAGGCAGAACTCGGGTTCCTCCCAGACACGCCAGCGGACTCACACACTGACTGAGTTTTTGCTGGAGGAAGCGTTCGGCGGGCGCCCCCGCAGTGTGCGGACTGGTCAAAATGGTCCCCCAATCCACTCAGTCTAGAGTGGTTCCGATCGGTTTGTGCCCGCAGCACACCCGCGGGTTGAAGCAGAACCCGGGTGCAGTGTGCGCTCGTAGGGCACAGTTCAGTGAAAACGGCACCCGGCTCCTCCCGAGACTGCCCGCGAGACTGTGCGATCCAGTCTATAATGGCGGGTGTGGGCACCCAGCGAGGCTGCTAGTCCAGATCAGAGCTGTGCGCCGCTGGTCACCGGGAAATTTCTCCAGGTAATAACTGGGTGTCTCTAGGGTTTTCCCACTTGATTTTCTCAGCGTAGGAGTTCTGCTCACCTGGCACTCACAATGCTGGCATTTTAGGTCCCAGAGTTCAGTCTCCTGGTCGCTGTGTTGTTTCTGCTCTCCTACTCCTCAGACACAGTGTTCTCTCATGGCAGCCATCTTGGCCACTTAACCCTAATGTTAAATATTATGACGAGTTTTTCAGTGTTGCCTTCAGACTCCTCAATATGTATGTGCACGGAGTTGTTTTCCAGGATTCTGGAAAGTTCTACAAGAAGAAAGACCCATATGCTGTTTTTCTCATGTATTTTGTCCAGAGCAGCACATTTCCAACCAGACAGGTAGAAAAATAATATCTTTCCTCAAATTGCTTAGGAATGTAAAAGGGGAAAGTTAAGAAGTGACTGTGGTGTCATAATGCAGTGGTGTTCTCCATGTCTCTTTCCCTCATCACTGAATCCATTAGTAATCACTGCTGATGCCACACAATGTTTCAAGATTTGAGTAGCAATTCTCATGCTATTGTGTCATATGTAAACTACTAAAAATGCCTTTTGGTGCATGAAATGGCTATCTCCTTGATATAGGGTCCCCATTAAATGTGAGATCTCCGCTTGTCCAGAACTGATTTGTATTTCTACAATAAACAAACCTGATGATTTTTTGCCTGAAAATAACTCCAGGAAAAGTACATGTGTGATTGTTTCTTGAATGCACAAGAAACGAAATTGCATTTACAACACTTACAGTTGTCATCTTCAGTATCAACAATAGTAGAAAAAGCAAATCTTTGTAAATAACAATATGGTTGCCTGTTTAGTTGTGGTCAACTGTGTGATATCATATACAAGTAACTTCATATGGCATATGCAGGTTGTATTTTTTAATACAAACACACGCAAATAAACATATAATGAATAAGAGGCCATGGATTTGAGAGAGAATAAATATAAGGTGGCTTCAGAAGATGTTTTGGGCAAAGAAGTGAATTAATTATGTTCTTTTTAAAATGAAACATTTTATAAGAAAAAAAAGTCAAAACAAAAATACATTAATATCATGATGAGAATTTACTCTTTTTTATCATATTCAAAAAAGCCAACCCTTAGACAACTGAATAACAAACAAAACTTTTTATGTTTTATTGAAAACAATAAAATGTTTAAAGATTAAATAAATATTATTTATATTCTGAGATCTGGTGCAACCAGAGGTTAAATTCATTGCAGTGTGCTATAGGATTTCATATGCTATGTTGAAGAGAGATGGAGAGACTAGGCAGTCATGCCTTGTGCCTGATTTCAGTGGGATAGATTTAAGTTTCTCTCTCTTTAGTTTAATGTTTGTGATAGGCTTGCTGTATATTGTTTTTACTATATTTAGGTATGTGCCTTCTATTCCTGATCTCTCCAAAAATTTAAACATGAACTGGTGTTGGATTTTGTCAAATGCTTTTGGGCATGTAAGGAAATGATAATGTGTTTTTTTCTCTTCAGTTTGTTTATGTGGTGGATCATATTGATGGATTTCTGCAGACTGAACCACCCCAGCATGACTGGGATGAAGCCCACTTGGTCCTGGTGGATATTTTTGTTGTGTTCTTGGATTCAGTTTGCAAGTATTATAATGAGTATTTTTGCACCAATGTTCATAAGCGAGATGGGTCTGAGGTTCATTTCTCTGTAAGGTCTTTGTGTTGTTTAGGTATCAATGTGACTTGTGGCCTCATAGAATGAGGGTGGTAATGTTCCTTATGTGTCTATTTTGTGGAATAGTTTGAAGAATATTGGTATTTCCTCTTCTTTGAAGGTCTGGTAGAATTCTGTGCTGAAACCATCTGGACCTGGGCTTTTTTGCTGTTGATTTTTGATTACAACTTCTATTCCCTTATGGGAGATAGGATTATTTAATTTATTTACCTGATCTTGATTTAACTTTAGTAAGTGGAATCTATAAAAAAAATTCTTCATTCCATATACATTTAAAAATTTTGTGACATTTAAGCTTTTGAAGTAAGACTTAATTATTCTTTTGATTTTCCCACTGTGTGTCCCTATGTATCTGTTTTCATTTTTTTATTTTGTTCATTTGGATAGTGTCTTTTTGCCTTTTAGTTACTTTAGCTAAGAGTTTGTCTATTTTGTTAATTTTTTTTTCTATGAACCAGCTCTTGGTTTTGTTGGTTCTTTGAATCATTTTGGTTTTAGTATATTAATTTCAGCATTGAGTTTGATTATTTAAAGTCATTTATTCCTCTTGAGTGTGTCTGCATCTTTTTGTTTTTTTTTTTTCTGGGTCTTTCATGTGTGTTGTTAGACTGCTTGTATAAGATGTCTCAAATTTCTTTATGAAGGCACTGAGCACTATGAACTTTCCTCTTAGCATTGCTTTCATTGTGTCATAGAAGTTTGGGTATGTTGTGCCTTCATTTTCATTTAATTCTTGAACATATTTAATTTCTTTATTTCTTCCATGACATACCTGTCATTGAGTAGAGAGTTGTTCAGGTTTGATATGTGTGCAAGTGTTTTGGTCTTTCTGTCATGGCTGAGGTCTAGCTCTAGAACATGGCGGTGTAATTGGATACAAGGGATTATTTCAGTCTTCTTGTATGTGTTGAGACTTGCTTTGTTCCTGACTTTGTGGTAAATTTTGGAAAAGGTTCCATGATGTGCAGAGAAGAAAGAAAAGTTGTTTGTGTCTAGGTGAAAATTTCTGTAGACATCTCTTAGATCCATTTGATGCATGACCTCTGTAAGCTTCATTTTTTCACTCTTTAGCTTCTGCCTCAAAAATATGTCACTTGATGAAAGTGTGGTGGTGAAGTCTCCCACTAATACTAAGTTGGGACTGATGTGTGATTTCAGCTTGAATGTTTCTTTAACAAATGCAGGTGCCCTTGTATATGGAGCATAGTTTTTGAAGATATTGATGTCCTCGTGGTGGATTTTTCTTTGATGAGGATGTAGTATCCTTCCCCATCTTTTTGATTAATATTGGTTAGAAGTCTATTTGTTTAGATATTAGGATGCTACTGCCACTTGCTCTTTCAGTATATTTGATTGGAAAACATTTTTTCCAGCACTTTACTCCAAGGTAGTGTCTATCTTTGTGGCTGAAGTGTTTCTTGTATGCAGCAGAATCTTGGATACTGTTTCTGTAACCATTCTGTTAGAATGTGTCTTTTTATTGGAGTCCATTGATGTTGATAGATATTAAAAACCAATGAATGTTAGTTCTTGTTATTGTGGATTTGGTGCTGATAGTGTTCTTGTGTGCTTGTTTTCTTTTGATTTTGTTGTTGTTGTTGTTGTGATGTCATCTATATCCTGTGCTTCTTGGGTTTAGTTGATCTCTTTGGTTGGAGTTTTCCTTCTAGTAGATTCTCTAGGTCTGAGATGCCACAAAGATATTGTTTAAATTTAGTTTTGTCATGGAATATCTTGTTTCCTCTGTCTGTGTTGTCTGTAACTTTTGCTGGGTAACTTTTTATGGCATCTGTGATCTCTTTGTGTCTGCATGACAATTATATCCTCAATGCCTGAGATTCTTTCCCCAATTACTTGTATTCTATTGGTGATTCTTTTCTCTGTGGTACTTGATCACTTTTCTAAATGTTCCATCTCCAGAGTTTTCTTTGTTTTCGGTTTCTTTATTAATTCTAATTTTCTAAGGTCTTGAATAATTTTATTTATTTCCTTCACCTCTTTGATTGTGGTTTCCTGTCTATGATGGCCCTCTTTGGTTGTATTTGCCTGTATTTCTTTGAGAGATTCATTGTTTTCCTCTTCATATGCCAAAAATAATTGCGTAAGCATAGATTTAAGGTCATTTTCTTTTGTTTCAGCTACATTAGTATATCGATTGTTTTGGGGGTTTTGTTGGAGCCATGGTGTCCTGGTTTTTGTTGACTGTTATTTTATGCTAGACTTTAGCCATGTGGTTCTCTGTAGCCTTAGCTGTTTGTTCCTGGAACCTGCAACAAAAACTGGACCAGCCTGTCTTTGGAGTCCAGTGTAGTGTTCAGGAAGTTGAGGAATGTGCAGTGGCTCAAGAATGGGTGCTGGAAATTCACATGCCATTATCTTGAAGGGCAGTGAACAGGCCATGTAGTGAGCACAAAAACAGATGGGGGCAGGTGAACTGAAGGTGAGGAAGTGTGCATGCATGGAAGCCCTGATGTTCGGGGTGCAGGTACTGCTGATGGTCATGAACACTGAGCATATGCAGGTGCCCCAAAGGGCTCTATGCCAAGGTGACAACAGTGGGGGTTAATCAGAAGAAAGCTGGGCTGCAGCTTACAGGCCTGCCCAAAACTGTGTTCCTTGTATGCAGATTCCTCTGTGCTCTGCCATATTGGATATGGGATACCTGGTTTCTCTTGTTCACCTGGTGTTCACAGGGTGGCCAGAGGAACTGTGGCTTGGTGGCTGGCATGCTGTCCCAGTAATACTGATGTTGACCGCAGGGGAACAGGAAGGATCTGAGGTCTGGCTGCTACAGCAGAGATAGCCTGGGGGTCCAAACTCACTGAAGTATGTGGAAGGGCAGGTGGCCCATTGTTTTTCTGCTCCTGGACTTTCTCAATGGACTTGGGGACCTGGATCAGGAAGCACCAAAGCCATTCCTCCAGATCTAGCCACTTGTCCACTCACTAGTCTCAGAGTCTCTAATCCTGTATCCTTCAGATATGATGCACTCTTGTCTTCAACATCTTGGTGTCTCCTTTTGTAATCTTTCAGCCTTCCTTTCTTTCTTTTTTTGAGATACTTTTGTGAGCTTTTGAATTTCCTCATGTTTCTGTTTAGGTCTACTTAAGCTGTTGAATAAAATTTGAATTCATGTTTGAATCATGGTTGCTTGGGCAAATCTAAAACTTAGCCATTTCATGTGCATTTTAAAGCACTCTGGTATATAATATATATTTTTTAAATGTTCCCTTAGAATATTTTGAATTTCTTTGGATTCTGTAGCAATATTTTTCTGTCACTTCTGATTCTGTTAATTTGAGTCCTCCATTTCTTTGTTTGATTTAATTGAGACAAGAGTCTGCCAATTTTGTTTCTCTTCAGAAAAAAAATATTTCTATTTCATTCATTTATATTACAATCTTACTATTTCTTTTTAATGGATTATTAATTTTTATGTACTATTGCAGCATCTGATCACACTTCTCCCAGTCCCTCTCTGTCACCTCACCTGCTAACCCATGTGCCCTTCCTCCCTTTCTTTTCAGAAAAAAAGAAGCCTCCCTTGGATATCAACCAGCCTTGGCATATAAAGTTCCAATAAGACTGCACAACTTCTGCTCTTGAGTCTACACAAGGCAGTCTAATTATGGAAAAGGAATCCACTGGCAGGCAAAAGAGTCAGAGACAGCTTTGATATTGCTGATACATGGCCACCCCCCCATGAAGACCAAGCTGCACAATGGTTACACATGTGCTGTTAGAAGTCCCACATGAGTACCAAGCTGCACAACTATTACGTATGTGCATAGATCACAGATCTGCCCCATGCATGCTTTCTTCTTGGCAGTTCATTCTCTGTGAGCCTGTACCAGGAGGCTGTGGGGCCTTTCTGTGGGGCCATCCTCAGCATGGAAAATAGAGTTGGGGTATGTTTGCAAACAGGGTGCTCCACAGAGTAGATAAGGGGTCAGTAAGGAAAGGGAGTGAGTCAGTTGCAGTGGTCAGGGGAATCTCTCAGTTGACATTTAAAATTCAGACATTTCTGTAGCTCTGATTTACTATCAACAAGGTGCTTCTTTATTTATACAAGTTTCACAATTCAAACACAGAATGATTATACAAGTGGTACAGAGTGGGTATTTGATTTTTTCATTACTTATCCAGGGTTACAAGTTTAGCAACAATTAAAAAATACAAACAGAAAAGATATTAATATTAGCCCTATCACTCTAGTTTAAGGAATCTAAAAAATGTCTCCTGCAGAGAAACTATATTTAATAGATGACAGTTTGCTTTTAGACTGGCAGTGTTTGTAGTATGAGTGCAGTCCAGAACATACTTTAACAGGTCTTTGTATGAATAGCAAATACTAATAACTCCTTTTACTATATGTATCATCATCTATGCTATTAAGTAGAAAAAGTTTATTTTAGTCAATCTATCTTATTTACCGAGTTTTATTCCATCAGGAATGTATCCTTTATGGCCTCCTATCTTTAGACTACATTTTCAGGGAGCTCTTAACCTATAATGGAAAGAAGTATTAAATCCATAACTGAATCTCTTGGCCTCTCAGGGTTTGCATAATGCCTTGTTTACTCTGCACCAAAATATTGTTTAGGGGAAGGTACCCCAAGAAAACTTCTGAAATAATGGCCCTATTTCAAATCTGCTTATCTGTGCTTAATGATGTCCCAGGCAGAACGAAGATTTCCAAACAGTGGACACATAAATTTAAGTTTTGGATTTTCCTAAAAAGACTCAGACATAATTTTTTGTAGAAAAAACAAATAGAATCATTGTGCAGAAAGTCACTAGTAAGGAAACACACAGAAAAAAATATCCAAAAAGTTAGAAGAATGGTGATTTTAATGATCTGCTCAGCTTTGCTGGAATTCCATCAAGCAAAATGAATGACTCTCACCAACTCCAGTGAGTATTACTGTGCCATTTTCCCCTTTCTGATGTAATGATTTAAAGATTTATAGACCTCTTCAGAGGATGACTAGAAGAACAAGTGTGAAAATTAGAACAATTCCTAGGATTACTCTGGAGTTAAAATGAAAAGACAAAGAGCCCTGTCCTGAGTCAAAGAATGCCAAAGACTGTAGAAATTTATTTGCAGCTTCTACAGTTGAGATAGGTCCTGGTTGATCTGAGCTTAGAGCTACAATTTCTTGATTCAAGTGTTGTATGCTTACCACCAAATCAGAATTGTTTCATAGGCCATGGATGTGGGATCTAACTTCTTTATATGTTACCTTGGAAAAATATATAGAAGTGGGGTAATAAATATCTACTGAAACTGTGAGTAACAAGAAAAATGAGAAGAACCCATTATGGTGGAATCAGGGAAATGCATTTTGATACACTGATGTGATCAATATATTATACTTAGTAATTTAAATAACTTAATTTACAAAGCACTTGAAGGATTACTTAACAGTTTTACTTTTTCTGAATATGAGTAATATAGATTTCACTTTAATTGCTTTAGACAAACAGTAATAAACTCTTTAAACAGAACTTATTTTTAAGTATCAAGAAAAACAATAGAATTGGGATTTATAAAGAATTCATAATCTGGGCACTATCATGAAGCAGAATATGCCAGGCTATACAAATCATTGAAAAGAACTCTTATAAATTAAATGTAGAATGTGTAAATACATGTAAAAGCTGAAGTGTTCATTCAGTTCCTCCGCACAGATCAGCAGGAGTGCATTCCTTGCCTAAGTCAAGATTACCCAAACCTTGAGAGAAACCAGTGTCTACCCAAAGCAGTGCCCTTCCTATCCTGTGAGGATCCTCTGGGCATGGCTCTGGCCTGCACAGCTGTGTTCTCCTCTGTCAGCACAGTTATAGTTTTGGGGATCATCCTCAAACAGAGAGAATCACCCATTGTTAAGGCCAATAACAAGATTCTCAGCTTCATCCTGCTCATCTCAATCCTCCTTTGTTTCCTCTGCTCCTTTTTCTTCATTAGCCAACCAAACACAATGTCCTGCATACTGCAACAAATAACATTTGCACTTGTGTTCACCTTGGCTATTTCCACTGCTTTTGTAAAAACTATAACTGTAATTCTAGCCTTTAGAGCTATAAAACTAGGGAGAACAATGAGAAGGTTGTTTGTCTCAGGAGTCTATAATGCTGTCATCCCCATCTGTGTCCTGATCCAACTTATTCACTGTGGAGTCTGGCTGGGAACCTCACCTCCCTATATTGACAGAGATGTACACTCTGAACATATTCATGTCATCATTTTATGCAACAAGGACTCAGTTACTGCTTTCTACTCTGTGCTGGCTTACTTAGGGACCCTGGCCCTAGGGAGCGTCACTGTGGCTTTCCTGGTGAGGAACCTCCCTGACACATTCATTGAGGCCGATTTCCTGACATTCAGCATGCTGGTGTTCTGCATTGTCTGGGTCACCTTCATCCCTGTCTACCACAGCACCAAGGGCAAAGCCATGGTGGCTGTGGAGGTCTTCTGCATCTTGGCCTCCAGTGCAGGGCTGCTGGGATGCATCTTTTTCCCAAAGTGCTACATTATTCTCCTAAGACCTGATAAAATCTCCTTGAGATGTTTGAAAAACAAAAAATAGCAAATAAAAAGTGATCATTTTGATGTATTAGTTTTTTAATAAAACCCATTAGTATACTAAAATTAAATTATTTACCTACTTTTAAGTAACTTTTTCTGAAATGTATATTTAAACAAAAATAAGAGTCTCTCACGTTGTCTCCCTATCACAGACATTTTATTTCACAATAGAAGCTGCTGTTGAAAGCACATTTTATTAAGTTATGCATGTTACTTATTAATTTGTGGACAATATACATATTCAAAATGTAATTATATGATAGTAATTGAGATAAATAGTACATGAACTATATACTTTTCTCTTTGTTATTTTTGGGAGTATAACAGGGCTTTGGGTGGTATATGAGATTCTTCTACAGAACAGGCATGAAAACAGAGCTCTGGAAAGGGTGTGTGTCTTTTAAAAAGGTTGAGCCATTCCAGAAATCAGAGTAGAGAATTTTCTAAAAGGAAAAAACAAATCTGCTGCCTGACTTTCCTCTCTTTTCCTCGACATATATAAAAATGACTTGACATCCCACTCTAGAAATACTTGCTCAGTTACCTTCATTGCTATTTTGTTCACAATAGGTAGGAAATGGAAACTCCTAAATACGTTTAACATGATAAATACCATACGCATAAATAGATGTAAGTAAAAAATTATAATTTAGGTAACCCATATCCAGAAGACAAATATCTCTTTTTGTACTCTGGGGCATCTAGCTTCAAATGTTTGTTTGTGAGTGTTCATCATGGAATAACTGTAGAAACAAGAAAGCATGGTGGGGAAGCAATACAATGGAAGGGGACAATTGATCTGATTGGGATAAAGCAGGGGGGTACTCTAAATATGAAGGTGGATAAATATAAAAAAGGAAGTTGGTGAAATAACAGTAAATTTTTGAAAGAGTTTTAAGCAATCATACTGTGAATTATCTACATAAATCCCTATAACACATGTAAGTCCATGCATGAATATAAACATGTTGCAATCTAGATATTTTTAATAATGCACACAGATAATTATAGTTCAACACTAACCAAATTATATGCTCCTGCTATATCTGACCTGAAAAATACAGTCCATTTCCATCCTGAAAAGATGCTTTTTGTTCTATCTGAAATACCTGAAAATAACAGGATACAGAATGAGGAAATATGAAAACGAAGAGATGCCATGCTAACTCTTGAAAGTTGAATTTCCACCAAGTGTCAGGTTCTTGGAACATAAATTTATAGTTATTCTCAAGTGCCTGCTTTTTCAACAACACGTAAGACGTTGAAGACATGGCATGCATGCTTGTGGGAGTTCTTGTTCCTCTTAACATGCACCACAGTCCTGTCTAAAAGCCATCGACCATCAACCATCGACCATTGACCATCGACCATCTTAGGATCCGTCCAGGCTCTAAATCTATCTACTGCATTTCAGTCCCACATCTAGACACTCAGGTTGTATTATAGGTGTCTCATAGATAAAAATTATTTGTTTTATCTAGAACGATTGTGAACATCCTTACGACAGAGCATTGAACTCATGATGAAATGTCCCAAACACGGACGTGAACGACAGACCTGGAGAACTCCTAAAGTGGAGCACACCATAGCCAGAGAACTACAAACAATCCCACAAGCTGCGAGCCTCCGTGAGAACTATCAACATGGCGGGACTCAGAGCAAAGACTTCTAGGATTGTTTGTAGTCACATATCCAGATCTTATCCTGTCTTCTGCTTTACCGAGTGGAAGACGCGGAAATACAATTCCCAGAATGGTGTGCACACTGCTTCCACCCTTCCACGCCAACCTCTGTATCCTTGCTTTGCTGGGACCCAGAAGTATCCCCTGAAGCCCTTTCCCGTCACCACAGTGCACAGAGCGCTGTGTTTTCCCCAGTTCCTGGTGTTCTGTAAGTGTCCCCGCTCTGCACCCCATGCATTCTTCAGGATCACGAGCCTTTTGGTGCCAATTAGTAACATCATCGCCCAGTATTAGAAGTAAACATGCTGGGCTGCTTGAAGCCAGTTGTGTGCAGTAAAAATATTCAGTTTATGCAAGCCTATAGCTAACATCAAATTCAATGGAGAGAAACTTAAATCAATCCCACTGAAGTCAGGGACTAGGCAAGGCTGCCCATTGTCTCCATATCTCTTCAACATAGAAGTTGAAGTCCTAGCTAGAGCAATAAGACAACTAAAGGAGATTAAGGGGATACAAATTGGAAAGGAAGAAGTCAAAGTATCACTATTTGCAGATGATATGATAATATACATGAGTGACCCCAAAAATTCAACCAGAGAACTCCTTCAACTGATAAACACCTTCAGTAAAGTGGCTGGATACAAAATCAACTAAAAAAAAATCAGAAGCCCTCCTGTACACCAAAGACAAAAGGCCTAAAAGGAAATTAGGAAAAGAACACCCTACACAATAGCCACTAATAACAGTACCTTGGGGTGACTCTAACCAAGCAAGTGAAAGACCTATATGAAAAAAACTTCAAATCTCTGAAGAAAGAAATTGAAGAAGATCTTAGAAGGTGGAAAGAGCTCCCGTGCTCATGGATTGGTAGGATTAACATAGTGAAAATGACCATATTGCCAAAAGCAATCTACAGATTCAAAGCAATTCCCATCAAAACACCTTCACAATTCTTCACAGACCTTGAAAGAAAAGTACTCAACTTCATGTGGAGAAACAAAAAAACCAGAATCTCCAAAACAATTCTCTACAACAACAGATCATCTGG
>JAQQSO010006073.1:0-11568 GCA_028658305.1 Pachyuromys duprasi
CCAGTGAGTTCTAGGGTCTTTCCCACTTTTTCTTCTAACCAGTTTAGTGTGTCTGGTGTTATGTTGAGGTCTTTAATCCACTTGGACTTTAGTTTTGTGCAGGGTGATAAATATGGATCTATTTTCATTTTTCTGCATATAGACATCCAGTTGGACCAGCACCATTTGTTGAAGATGCTGTTTTTTTCCACTGAATGGATTTGGCTTCTTTATCAAAAATCAAGTTTCCATAGGTGTGTGGGTTTATTTCTGGGTCTTCTATTCGGTTCCATTGATCCACTCTTCTGTTTCTATGCCAATACTATGCACTTTTTATAACTATTGCTCTGTAGTACAGCTTGAGATCAGGGATGGAGATGCCTCCAGAAGATCTGTTGTTGTACATGATCGTTTCAGAAATTCTGGGTTTTTTTGTTCTCCATAGGAAGTTGAGAATTTTTCTTTCAAGGTCTGTAAATAATTGTGTTGGTATGTTGATGGGAATTGCATTGACTCTATAGATTGCTTTTGGCAGAATAGCCATTTTCACTATATTAATCCTACCAATCCATGAGCACGGGAAATATGTTCATCTTCTGATATCTTCTTCAATTTCTCTTTTCAGAGACCTGAAGTTTTTCTCAAACAGATCTTTCACTTGCTTGGTTAGAGTCACCCCAAGGTACTTTATGTTATTAGTGGCTATTGTGAAGGGTGTGGTTTCCCTAATTTTTTTTCAGCCCTCTTGTCTTTGGTATACAGGAGGGCTTCTGATTTTTTTGAGTTGATTTTGTATCCAGCCACTTTGCTGAAGGTGTTTATCAGTTGTTCTCTGATTGAATATTTGGGGTCGCTCATGTATATTATCATATCATCTGTGAATAGGGATACTTTGACCTCTTCCTTTCTGATTTGTATCCCCTTGATTTCCTTTAGTTGACTAAGAAATTTTTAAACTTCTTTCCCTAGTCTATATTTGTATGAGCAGGTTTCCATGTGGCTGACAGACAACTTCCAGGAAGCACCTTGGACTACAAACTGCTGAGCTCTGGACTTGCTGAAAACTGATATAAACCAGCCCAGACAATGTGATTGCTTGCTGAATATGCAACTGAATCAGCTAATCAAATGCTTCTGATAAATGCCCCTCGCCCAGCTTTTGACTACCTTCCCAAGCCCTGACAACTGATGCCCCAGTTTCAGCTGGAAGTAGCCATAGAAATGAGTACATTGTCCCTGACTCCTTAAGAGGCTAAAATGTTAAGTCAAAAATAAATTCCCTTTGAAGAAAACTTGATTTTTATTTTTTGCAATTTATTCATTTTATATCCTGATTGTAGCCCCTCCCTCATCTCCTCACATTCCCATCCTCCTCTACCTCCTTCCTCCCCCCATCCCCTTCTCCTCGTCCACTTCAAAGGGGAGTCCTCCTCTCCTGCCATCTGACCCAAGCTTTTTAAGTCTTATCAGAACTGCCTGGATCCCCTTCTTCTATGGCCTGGCAAGGCCTCATTGCCAGGGGGAAGTGATCAAAGAGCAGGCAACCGAGTTTATGACAGAGGCAGTCCTTGCTCCCCTTACTCGGGTAACCTACACGGAGACTGAGCTACCTATGAGATACATTTGAGCAGGGGTTCTAGGTCCTTGGCTGCTGCATCAGTCTCTTCATGGTCCTCTGGTCCCAGATGTTTTGGCTTTGTTGGTCTCCTTTGGCTCTGAGTCTCAGCTATCAGCTTAGATAACCTATTGCGTGGAGCCTTTCAGAGGACCTCTGTAGTAGGCTCCTGTTCTCTGTCTTGCAGCACTTCTGTGGTCTATATTGTTTGCCATATTGAATGAGATTTAAGCATCCTTCCTAGGGTCCTCCTGGTACTTTAGCTTCTTTAGATTTTAGTATGGATATCCTATATTATATGGCTAACATCCATTTATATGTGAGTATATACCACTTTCTTTCTTCTTCTGGGTTCTCTCACTCAGGATATTTTCTATTTCCATCTATTTGCCTGCAAATTTCATGATTCCCTTTACTGAGTAGTCTTCCATTGTGTAAATGTGCCACAATTTTTGTATCCATTTTTCTGTTGAGAGACATCTAGGTTGTTTCCAGATTCTGGCTATTACAAATAAAGTTGCTATGAACATACATGAGCAAATGTCCCTGTTGTACTGTGGAGCATCTTTCAAGTATATGCCCAGCAGTGGTATAGCTTAGTTTTGAGGTAGCGCTATTCCCAATTTTCTGAGAAAGCACCAGATTGATTTCCAAAGTGGTTGTACAAGTTTGTACTCCCACCAGCAATGCAGGAGGGTTCCCCTTTTTCCACAACCTCTCTAGCTTGTGTTGTAACTTGACTTTTTATCTTGGTCATTCTGATGGGTGTACAATGGAATCTCAGAGCTGTTTTGATTTGCATTTTCCTGAGGACTAAGGATATTGAGCATTTCTTTAAGTGGTTCTCAGTCACTTGTTATTCCTCTGTTGAGATTTCTCTGTTTAGCTATGTACCTCATTTTTAATTGGACTATTTGGTTTGTTGGTATTTAATTTCTTGCATTCTTTTATTTTGGATATTAAGCCTCTGCCAAATGGAGGGTTGGTGAAGATCTTTTCCCTGCCTGTAGGCTGTCGATTTTTTCTGTTGACAGTTTGCCTTACAGAAGCATTTCAGTTTGATGAGGTCCCATTTATTGATTGTTGATCTAACAGCCTGAGCTGTTGGTGTTCTCTGAAGAAAGAAATTGAAGAAGATATCAGAGAATGGAAAGATCTCCCACGCTTATGGATCAGTAGGATCAACATAGTAAAAATGGCCATCCTACCAAAATCAATCTACAGATTCAATGCAATTCCCATCAAATTACCAACACAATTCTTCACAGACCTTGAAAGAAAATGCTCAACCTCATATGGAAAAATAAAAACCCAGAATAGCTAAAACAATCCTCTACAGTAAAAGATCTTCTGGAGCTATCTCCATACCGGACCTGAAGCTCTTGTACTGAGCAACAGTAATAAAAAGTGCATGGTACTGACACAGAAACAGACTAGTGGATCCATGGAATTGAAACAAAGACCCAGAAATAAACTCACACACCTATGGACACCTGATTTTTGAGAAAGATGCTAAAACCATACAATGGAAAAAATATGGCACCTTCAGCAAATGATGCTGGTCTACCTGGATGTCTACATGTAGAAAAATGAAAATAGACCCATATCTATCACTCTGTACAAAATTAAAGTCCAAGTGGATCAAAGACCTCAACATAAAACCAGACACACTAAATCTGTTGGAAGAAAAAGTGGGGGAAGAGCCTTGAACTCATTGGCACAGGATCAACTTCCTGAACTGAATACCAACCACTCAGGCTCTAAGACTGATACTTGTTTTTATGACATTTATTTGGGAATAGTCAGAAATACTTTAGCAAAAAAGAAAACAAAACTTGTTAGATAGGGAAGACTTGTCAGAAAGGAGACAGGCTAATAACTGGTTTCAGAATCTCTTTGATTGGTCTCTTTGCTTATTGCCTTAACAGGACCACTGGCCCTCTTTTTCTATCTGCTCCTCACATGACCTTTCATTCTCAAATGCTTTAGTTAAATGTATTCATTCAAGAATTAACTCAATTATGCTCATGGTCCTAAAAGCCCAATATAATCCCCTATATTTAGAAACAGAGAATCAAGGTTTTGAATAAAGTACAAAGACAAGGGGGAATGTTGGGAATAAGCAAAAGAACCTTTTCAAAGTAGTGACATTTTGTTTTCTGACTCTATTTAATCACAGTTGGAAAGTAAGTTCAAGATCCCAGGCCTGAGGACTTTTCAATAGCTGTACAGCTTCTGTTGTAAGGAGAGAGCTTTCTGAGTTCCGCCATCTCAGGGCCAACTTGTAACAGTTGTCTGAGTCCAGCTATCTCAAGGACAACTTCTCCATCTTGCTGGCAGGGTCAAACAAATTCATGTTCCCCAGGCCCAGGAACCAACTTCTATACCGATTGATGGAAAAATTTAACAATAACATGGCACAGATGTTTGTGTTTTGCAAGCTTAAATATTGTGTGATATTCTGGCTCAGGATCGCAGTTTGGCTCCCAAGTCTGTTCTGTAGCCCTGATCAAGCAGTAGCATCTTGATTACACTAAATTTTTGCCATCTGCCTTGACCTGGTGTTTGAGTTACGTCGGATTTAAGCTGACCTCATAACACCTGCCTCAACCCAATTTTTATTTGGTTCCTTGTTGGAAGCAAACCTTGTATACCTTTTTCTTTATAGGAGAAGCTCACTGTGGTGGTCTGAGTGAGAATGGCTCGCATAGGCTCAGAGATCTGAATGCTTCGGCAGTAGAAAGTGACATTATTTGAAAGGATTAGGAGGTGCAGCCTTATTGAAGGAAGTGTGTCACTGGGGTGAACTGTGAAGTTTCAAAAGCCCATGCCAAACTCAAGAGTATCTCTCTGCCTGTGGTTCAGGATGTAGCATTCAGCCACTGCTCCAATGTCTGCCTGGGTGCCACCGGTCTTCTTTCCAGGATGATAATTGACTAAATCTCTGAAACTGTAAGAAAGCCAGCAATGAAATGTTTTTTCTTCTTATACAGTTGCCTTGGTCAAGGTGTCTCTTCACAGCAATAGAACAGTGACAGAAGCTGGTGCCAGGGAGCAGGGTGTTGCTTTGATAGACCTGGCCATGCTGCTTGTTGGTGGAACTGGGACTTTTGGACTTTGAATTTCTAAAATAGTTGTACACTTTAAACGTGGTTTAATGGACCATACTAGTAATAGTATGAAATACAGTCCTTAGGGAGAATTGAACTGTAAGGGCTCAGTTCAAACATTTTCAAAGGGAAAGAATAATAGTGAGTGGCCTCAAGACCATTGTGATATTTTGGCAAAGAATTGTGACTCGCCCTTGTGTATATATATGTATGTATGTTTATATATATATAAAATCTGCCTGAGGCTAAATTTAACAGTTTTGGACTAATGCCTTTTAGTGGAGATTTGAAGACAGTCTAGTATTCACTGTGTTGTATATTATTAGTGGCCACTTTTATGCAGAACTGTGGGTTTTTTTTTTAAAGAAAACCGGGCAAGAAAAATTTCAAAATGTACAGTTTGAGGGGAAGGGAACACCAGGAAGTGTAATGGAGCTAAGCCCAGTGCTCAAAGAGATAAAAAGTTTAAAGAGAAGCCTGATAATAAATGGAATAAAAGAAGTGGTGATCCCAGGGCAAGATCACACCTAGCTAAGCTTTCAACTTAAGAAAGGAAATTAAAAAAAAAATTAAGCAGTGAAGAACACCCTAAAACAGAAAACTAATGGAAATGTATTTGAGTGAGGGGGTAAAGTTCCAGCCCCAGCAAGCAGAAGAACTTGTCAGCTTTGGTCGGGTAGTTCCAGTTTTAGAGTCAAGGATTTGAGAAAGGAGTTGTGGAATCTCCCTCTGTGGCTAACATACTGAGGCTAGGCATGTGGCAGAAGTGTCCCTGCATTGAGGCTCAGAGAGGCCATTAGGTAAAGCTGTGAAGTGAAGCCTGAATTGCTTTGGAGACCCTAAGATGTTGGAGATGCCAGAGTCATGGGATACTTGCCCAGGACCCATAGAACCAACCCAAGGGAGAGAAGTGTGTTATAGGCAACAAAGATGAAAGAAGCTGGAGATCTGAAGAGCCCTTTGACTTTAGACATGGAGATGCAGAGTCTGGAGTTTGGTCCGCTGGATTTTGGACTTACTGTGGTCCAGTATTTTCCCACTATGGTCCTTTATTTCCCTTTTGTAAGGAAAATGTATATTCTGTCCCGCTGTATTTTGGAAGTATGTGACCTGCTTTTTGATTTTGATTTTACTAGGGGTTACAATTAAGAGACTGCCAGGAGTCTCAGAAGAGACTTTGAACTTTAGGTTTTTGTTTGTTTGTTTTTTTAAAAAAGCCTGTTAGAGACTATTGAAGTTGGACTGAATATCCATTTTGCATTATGTTATGGCTACAAGCCTATGGGGGCCAGGGAGTGGAATGCAGTGGGTTAAATGGGAATGGGCCCCACAACCTCATAGATGTTAATGTTTGATAACCAGGAAGTGGCACTATTTGAAATGTTTTACTGGGGGGAAGTATGCCACTGGGGGGGGGGAGGCTTTGAAACTTCAAAAGCCCAAGCTGAGCTCGGAGTCTCTGCCTTTGGGTCAGGACGTAGTTCTCAGCTACTGTTCCAGTATCATGCATACCGCCATGCTTCCTACCGTATTATAATGGACTAAGTGCCTTAAGTTGTAAGCCAACCAATTAAATGGTTTCTCTTGTTATAGTTGCCTTTGTCATGGTACTTCTTTATAGCAATAGAACCGTGACGAAGACACCAGGTCTTCAAATAAAGAAACAATGTCTTAAAAACGAAGTGTTTTTTTTTTTTTTAAGTGAGGCCACTTTCTTTTTTGTTTTGTTGAGATAAGGATCTGGCCACTTAGCCCAGGCTGGCATCAAACCCATGATTGTCTTACTTCAGGCTCCCCAGTACTGGGATTACAGGTACGCACTACCAAGCTACTAAGCTAAAGAGTGGACCAAGGTACATGATGGGACTTGCAGCCAAGCCTAGAACGGAGCTCCAGGGGTCCCATGAAAGTGTTGTGGGAAAGATGGAAGGACATGGAGGGGTCAGGAACCTCACAAGAAGACCATCAGAGACAACTAACCCAGACCCACGGTAGCTTACAGAGAATAGGACATCAACTAAGAATAATGCATGGTCTGGACCTAGGCCCCCTGCACGTATATGGCCAATGGGCAGCTTGGTCTTCATGTAGGTTGCCTGGTGAGTGTGTGGGGGGGTGTTGTTTCTAACATGGGCTCTATTTCCTGCTTTTGGATCACTTCCCTCTAGCAGGGCTGCCTTACCTGTCCTCAGGGTATCAGGATATGCTCAGTCCTGATGTCATAGGGAGGGTTGATATGGGAAAAGGGGGGGGTCTCCTTTTCTAGACAGAGAAGGAGAGGGGAAGGGGGTGACTGGGAGGAGGGGAGGGACAGAGCACCCTTGAGATATAAATTAAATAAAGTGTAATAATAATAATAATGATGATGATAAAATGAACAGAACTACTTCAGTCCAAAATGGCTGTTCAGTAAAGCCACTGAAGTTTACAAATAACTGGCATAAAAAGGCAAAGAGGCAGAAAGAAAGAAATTGTGTCACTATATGTCAACTAAGAAGTAATTTCTTACAGACACCATAACTGGCCAGATCCATGAGGATAACATCATGAAGGAAACTTGCAGGGAATACCCCAGGCAGGGCTGAGGAGGAAGGAGAAAGGTGGCAAATTCTGAGAACAACCCTCTATTTCTCAGGGTCACACAGCCAGTTCAGCCACTGAGATCTGTGTTGGCTGAGAGCCAAGCTGGAGCTTCCTATCTTCTGTGGAAGACAGCTTTATTACCCAGTGAGTAGATAATCTACCCAGAGGAGGATGGTCACTGGCCAGAGGCAATACAGTCACATGCTGACTGACCAGAACATGTATTGTCTTCAGAGACTGTAGCAGGACTTACATACATCTCCTTGTGGAGAACTGCAGGAAAGAATAGGAAAAGCTTCATTTTCAGGCTTGCTTTCGGGAAAACTACTAAAAAGAAAAGTACAAGATAGAGAGGTGTCTCCAATCCATGATGAATTCTAGAAAGCTCTGGAAACTTCAGTTCATAGTTGCTAACCCTTACAGAGCCGTCAGTAAAATGAGATTCTCCTAGCTTTATTCTTTTACAGGTTGGAGTAAAAAGGATGTTGTTCTCATAAAGATAAACCTAAAGTCTCTGGAGGCTCCTCCCAGGAAGAATGAATTTCCAGTCAGTTGTGGATTTACAAGGGACCAGGAAACAGAAAGCGTCTGAGAACAACAGGAAGTGATCTTCCTGCCTTGGGGGCACACCTGCAGCAGGATGCCCAGCAGTGAGACCTTTGGAGAAGGAAGGATCTCAAGTGCTCAGATAAAGAAACTTTTGAGGCCAGAAGGCAGTGCTAAAAGAGAGATTAAAAACCAAGCCTGGAAATCAGGAACAGATTTAAGACTTGTGTCCAGAACATACAAAGAGCCCTCACAAGTCAATGAGGAAAAGCAGAAAGTTGTGTGAAATTAGTCTCTTTACGACCATGCCTGGAGAAGACCTAGACCTCCTGCTCAGATGTGGCCTATTGGCAGCTCAGTCTCCATGTGGATCTCTGAGTGGGGGGATCAGAGGCTACCTCTATCATGAACTCAGTTGACTGCTCTCTGACTGCTGGATGATGCAGCCTTGCCAGGCCATGGAGGAAGAGGATCCAAGCAATCCTGAGGAGACTTAACAAGCTATGGGCAGATGGAATTAGTGGAGAACTCCCTTTCAGTGGGCTAGGGGAAGGGGATGAGGGAAAGAGTGAGGGAGGGGGCTTCAATCAGGATAATGAATAAATTGTGAGAAAAAATTAAAAATTAAATTTAAAAAAGAAAACAAGACTATAATATGAGGGCCTTTTTATTATCTGTAAGGATGTTCTTTTGGCTGGATCTGTTGGTTCAGAATAGATCCTATTTCACTTCAGCTCTATTTATTTTGAGGGTCTATAGGGCAGCAGCTTGCTGCATTTTGTGTTCACATTTATTTTGTTTGCATTTTAAACATTTTTTTAATAACTGAACATTGAATCTAGGGCCTCGTGTGTGTCAGGAAAGCTCTGTTCCACTCAGCCACACACACACACCTCCCTTTTTAAATTTTTGAGGCATGGTCAGTTACCCAAGCTGACCTTGATCATTTTGCCTCAACCATTTGAGCAGCTAGACTTACAGGCCTGAATTATATTTTTTTTTGCTTTTTAATTGTTACAATATTTGTGTGTGTTTATGGGACAGAGGATTAACCTAAAAGCACAGCTCTTATCTCAAAGGGGATAAGGGAAAATTTATTCTGAAGCCAAATATGAGTGACCACAGCCCAGAACACAGATTCACGTTACTCTGGATTCCATGTGCCAGTGTGACAGCAGTTCCGTGAGACTTTATAGTCACAGAACAAAGAAAGCTACAAATAAGGGCACTTTTCAGTACACTAATTCAAGCATCAGGTGGGGAGTTACTGCAAAGCGGAATTTCTGCTGCAGGTCTCAGCTGTTGACTCTCCTAACCTTTCGGTTGGTGGAAGTTAGTATCTTGCTAGATTTTAATACATTCCAAAAGGTTTCACCTGTTAGTTACAGGATGCTAGGTCAGAAAGGGGTGAGCAAGAAATGACTATTAGGCGGGATTGCGAGGGGATGGGAGAGGGGCTACAAGTGGGATACAAAGTGAATAAATTGTAATAAATAAAAAATTAAACAAACAAACAAACAAAAGAAACGGCTATTAGAAGAGCTCTAGATAGCCCAAGACAAATGGCAATTAGGCTTTGGATTGCAGCATTCCAGTCTTTCTACAACCAATCAGCCTTGCTGAAGGTTCAGCGGAAGGTGAGGTTCTTTCCAGGAACTTTTGTTCTGAATAGTATAATTCTGCTCACATTTACAAAATATGCTGACAGATACAAGTAGTAAAACAACTTGTTAAAAAATACTTTGCTTGAAGTTTGCCAAACTGAAAAATTAAAAATATTAACTCCATGCTCAGACTGTGGGGGATTCCCTTACATTTGGTTTCTAAGCACAACAGCAATGCTTACCAAAATCTCTGCCGTACTTAATATTTTAAATTGTAGATTGCTCTTACAATGTCATCTACTAAAATGTTGGAGGGCCTGTGAGAAGGCTCAGCAAGTAATGGCGCCTGCCACCAAGCCTGACCACTTGAGGATTCCCACGGTGGAATGAGAGAACGGAATCCTGCTAGTCCTCTAACCTCCACAAACATGCTGTTGACACATGTGTGTGCACAGGCACATGCACATACACAAGAATACACTTCTCTGCTGGAATGATATGCTATGACAAATAGCCACAGCCAGGCTTAAAGTCAAACTCCAGAAACTTGTTCCTCACAGCTCTGGATGCAGGAAACGCTAAGCCGAGAGGGGGTTGGCTGGACTTTCTTCCTAGTTCAGAGACAGCCTCTTTCTGAGCATGCCCTTCGTAGTGGAAGAGGAAAGGGGGTCCTTCTGGTTGTCTTTTATTGTAATGTTAATTCCATTCTGAGGGCACTATGGCCTGGACCAATCAGCTCCTGAAAGACCCACCTAACAAGTTCAGGGGAAATACCAATATTCCTGTAAGAAACCCTAATAAACACACTTGCTTACCGAGCTGGACTTGCATGGAACCCTTCCTTACCTTGCTTGTAGTGACTTACCTGATTTTGGATGGATGAAATGTTTCTTTATGTCTCCCTAGGAAAAGTCACTTACCAGCATGAAAGCACACAGACTATATAATTTCATTTACATAAAGTTCAAAACCAGGCAAAACTTACCACTATGCCAATGCAGTAAGGGTAGTGATCTTGGAAGAGGAGAGAGTACCAGTGCCCAAGAGGCAGGAGAGTTCCCAGGTGCTGACTACATTCTGTTTTCTAGTTTGGATTGGGTTATCCAGGAATGGCCACTGTTCATGAGAGAGGTCAGGGTGGGTTGGGAGTGAGAGAGAGGACCCTCACACTAGCCAGGTTAGCCTGAACCTCACTAATTCACCCACCAAGCTGATCTCAAGCTCATGGAAATCCCCTGCTTCAGCCTCCTGGGAGCTGAAGTTACAGGTGTAAGCCACCATGCCCAGTTAGGAATGTTCATCTTGTGAAAACTCACTGGGCTGAGTCCCTCCACAGTTTAAGTCCTTTCTGGCTGTGGTGCTCCCGGTTATAGGTGTCGGCTTTTGATTCTTCTCGTCTCCTGCCAGTTGAGCCTCTTGTGAAAGACAATGACTCAGGTGTCAAGTTCACTGCCTGGATGAGCCTTGGGGAGAAGTCATATCTATAGTTAAGAAAAATGGCTTGTTATAATTCTAATCCTCATTACAAAAGGGTCCTGGCAGGTTACATGCTCAATCAAATAGGTTAAGAAAGTGGCACGGTCTAAAAGTGCCACTCCTTTTTCCTCCTCAAAATGGGGGAAAGCAATGGTGTCAAAATACCCTTGTACATGATTTGGATGTTGCTTCAATTAGGGGGTGAGTATTAATCTGGATGTGGGGGATTAATCCAATTTATATTACGGAAAGGACAGGGTCCTTGAGTCCTTTAATATAGAGCCTTTATTAGTTGGTGAAGATGAGGCTTCTCCAAAGTTTAATAATGAGATATTTAAAGAAGTCATGAGAGGCTAAGTCACAACAAAGGCACAAATTATTCATGTTGGTGGCAGCAGACAACAAAAATTTACAAACAGCTGAGCAAGCATAGTGGAGAGAGTCCCCATGCAGACAGAGACAGCTTTTCAGATCGGGAAAGAGTCTGGCATTCTTATCTTTATTTTGTGGTTTTACTTACTTCCTTTTAATCATCTGCCTGCCTTCCTGGAGCTGTGAATTACTCAAGTGAAACCGTAAGTCCCATTTTTAATGTTTGAATTTCAAGAATAGTAAAGTTTAGGACAATTATTTCTGCTATATATTAGACAAAATT
>JAQQSO010006074.1:0-11568 GCA_028658305.1 Pachyuromys duprasi
CCAAACTGAACAGGGCACAGGGGTCTTGTATGAGACGGTTTCTACAATCAAGGACCATGTTTGGATGTGGCCTGGAACCCTTGCTCAGATGGGGCCCATGATAGCTCATTGTCGGACTGAAGACCCTAGTGAGAGAAACAGGGACTGTTTCAGTCATGACCTTGATGGCTGAGTCTTTGACCCTCCCCCATACAAGCCGGGGAGTGACAGACTGGCTAGATCCCAGGGGAGGACATTGCAGCCAGCCCTGAGGAGACAGGATGAGCTGGGGTTGGATGGAAGGGGAGGAGGTCCTCCCCTGTTGGTGGACTTGGAGGGGGCTGGGAGGAGGGGGATGAGGGAGGGAGTGGGAGGGTAGGAGGGAATGAGGGAGAAGGCTAAGCCTGGGATGCAAAGTACCTAACCTGTGATTGATATAAAAATAAAAATAAATAAATTAAAAAAGAGAAAAAATACAAAAAGCAAACAAATAATAAAAAGAATAGTGGTTGTTAACAAAATGAGAGGAAGCCATGGGATAGTTAGAGTTCTTTACCTATTGGTGTGTTCAAGAATACAGTAAGTGTTTAGATGACATTGGCAGGTTCAAGGCATTTGCAATTAAATATTTTCTTCACTATAAGGAACAGATTCTTGACCTTCCTAATGTAAAAACCCTATAATATTATTTCTCTTGTTGTGGTGACCATATTCACAAAATTATGTCATTTCTCCTTTATACTGTAATTTTTACCCAGGTATGAATTGTAATGTATGTATTCAATATACAGGATATCTGATATGTGATGAATAAAGGAGTCATGACCCTCAGGATGGAAACAGCTTCTTTGAATAATACAGGCTAAATATTAAATGTTTAATTTCTCTGGATAGGTTTTTGTTGTTGTTGTTGTTAATGAATTCTCTGTCTTGGTTTACACAATACTCTCATTACGGATATTCTCTCAGTCTGCTTTGGATTGTTATTTAATGGTCCTTTCTGTCTTCCGAACATAGTATTTGGTAATCTGTGTAGCTTATATACACAATAAAGAGTATTGATATATGTTCTCTACATTTGAATTCCTAGGAGTTAAATATTTCTAATAAGTTCAGACATAAAATGTCCCCTTTTCCAGTACTCGTTATGATAGGGCTTGAGCTCTTAGAATGATAAGGTGAAAGGGAATATAAGAAAAACAAATAAGAAAAGACAATGAGAGGATCTATGTTTACCAGCAGTATTAGTTTAAAACAACACAATAAGGAATACCACAGGATTCCTAAAGCACATTTTTTCATGAATTTGGCAGAACACAAAACTAACACACAAAAATCAAAAACTGTCTTATATACTATTGGCAGGGAATACACCTAACCATGTAGAAGAAAGACCTCTAAAAGTCGAACCTTTATGCATTCAAGAAAGAAACTGAAGAAAGCACTAGCATATCAAAATACTTCTTGTGCTCTGGAATGGAAATTTTATTTTTATGCCAAGGATTATTCCACAAAATGTAATACATGTATTCAATACAAAATGAATCAAAGTACCATACCTGATCTTCACAGATGTGACAAAACCAGTCTCAATTTTTTCTTGAAATACTAAAACACCAAGGAAATCCAAAGCAACTCGGAACAAAATCAACACTACAGAAGGTGTCACTATGCCTCATTTCAAGATATAACATAGATCCACAGCCTGATACTGCTACACAATAGGCTCATACATCAAAGGAATAATATTGAGAAATGGACTATAAGTCCGCACAACTTCAGCTTCTTGATTTTTGACACAATAACCAAAAGTTTGCATTGAAGAAAAGACACCATCTTCAACAATTGGTGCTGGTATAAAAGACTTCTAATGCAGAAAATTTAAACTAGATGATTATCTTTTACTTTGAACAAAACTTTTCTTTATATGAATCAAAGATTCCAACATGAGATCTAATCCCCTAAAATTGCTAGAAATGAAAATTAGAGTGTTTCCTTCAAGTTAGAGGCAAAGGTAAGATCTTTTAGAGTAAGTCCAAAAATTGACATGTAATTGTCATGAAACCTGCAAGTTTCCATACAGTTTAGTAAATTCACAATTAAGAGAAGGGTTATTCCTCAGAATGAGAAGAAAATGACTTCTGACTATTTTTTTTTCTGACCCAGGATTAGTGTCTAAAATACAGAAAGAACACAAAAATCTATCCATCAAGAGATAAATAGCCCAATTCAAATGTAAGTCATGTTACAAAAAGTTCTCGAAAGACAAAATACGAAGTGCTGGGAAATGACTCAAAGAGTGCTGATCATTTTTTGACTATGAGAAAATGTCCAATAAAACAATATAGAGCAGTCCAAAATTAAGTCAGGGAGAATCCCAATAGAGATAGGGCAGGTGACCCTGAACTTTAGCCCTAGTTGAAAAACTGTGTTCCACTGATAGCTCCAGGGGGGTAGGGAAAGACAAAGTTTTTATCAATGATGACAATCTTCCCTGACAGACTACCCATACTCCATTAATGGTCCTATGCCTATGCACATATAGTTAGTATTAAATGGATGCAGCAGCCTTAAACTGCAGAGATAGTAAATGCATAAAAATTTGAAGGAAGTGATGAGAGAACAGGAGCAGCACTGGAGAAGAAGGAACGTAGGGAGGGAGCTTGACAAATCTTGTTTTTTCATCTCTGAAAAATTCTACAGCAAAAGCAAGAAAAAGTATTTCATCCTACTTTATCCAAAAGTAACAGCATCAATAACACAAATGACAGAAAAGCCTATCATGGATATTAGATATGTGGAAGGAGGAACGCTTACACACTGTTCACGGACTGTAAAAGTACATTCACTTTTGAAATCAGCCTTTCATTTGCCAAAAATATCAAAATAGAATTACCATGTGTTACTGTGACATCACCCCTGGCCAAATACACAAAGTATTTTCTACCCCTCTGTAACAATATTTGCACATCCATGTTTATTTCTGCTGTATTTACAATAGTTAAGAAACAGAATCAATCTAGATGTCTATCATCTTAATAATGGATAAGTGTGGGACAAGTACACAATGAGATATTACTGACATATAAAAATTTATGTCACGAAATCTGCAGGTAAATGGAAGGAAGTGCCATAAATTATGCTGTGAAAGATAAATGCTCCATTTCCTCTCTCATATGTGGTAGTAGGTAATGGATTCTCTGTGTTTAATCAGAGTAAATATGGAGGGTGCCAGCATACTAAAAATGGTATACATGGAAGGAGCTGAATTCATGATGGTGTGATAATAGAACATGAATAAAATGAATTTGAAGAGGGTACCTATTACTACAGAAAGGTACAATCAAGAAAAGTTGTAGCTAAAGTAGGTACAGGAAAAGGGTCAGTAAAATTTATGGGAGTAATAATTGTAATTCTAAAACCTTGCAATCATTAAAAATAAAAGTATGACTAGAACACACATGGTCTGAAAGAATGGAGGTTATACCAGGGCTTAACTTTTAAGAAGGGATTGGCACAAAAACATGGAATTGAACAAAATATTTGCAAATAAGCCTTTGAAAACAGTACTTTGGAAGTTAACTAAACATGTATTTAGAAATAGCAGTTTACTTGAAAATAGATTTTTCTCATACAATGTATAATGTCTACAGTTCCTTCTCCCAAAAGTCTTCCCAGAACCTCTCCCCATCAAACAGACCAAACCAACGTTCTTTAATAAGCAGTCTTATTAGAAAATAAATGGGTGTCTACAAAGAAAAGGAACAACTTTGATAAAATAATGAAATGAAGTTAAACTAATCATAACAGAATAACACCAAACAAACAAACATATATAGAAATGAGTCAAAGTACCTCAAATCTTGTTATGCACAATATAGTCAAGTTGTTTGAACCCAGAGTATAATGGGGCTACCAAGAAATTTCTAAATTAAGTGTACACCCTAATATAAAAATGCAAACTGTTTTGTTGTAATTCCCTATACCTTGTCAGCTTATGGTACAAAACACTGTCCTCCTAAATTTACTTTGTATCTTGGAATATAATACTAGATAAAGAAATGCTCAGTTAAGTAATGAAACGGGGAATTGCTAAAAAGCCCTCCCATTGGAACAGTTTTATCTGCCTCTGTGATAAAAATCTTTTGACTATAAAGTAATTTCTTCTCTTATGTAAAGAGCTTTTGCTCAGGCTATAAGAGGTATAACAAGGAGAATAAAGTTTTTATTGCCATTGGCCTCATCCATTTTTCTCTCTTCACTGTTTGTGTGTGTGAATGGTCTATTTTGTATCTCGCTCTCTTTTTCTTATGCCCCCGTAGATTCACAAATAAGTTGAAAGACTCGGGGATCCACCATCACTCCCCTTCCAGGATTAACAAGCATACTTTATCTGTAGAGTCTCCACCTCAGGCCCTAGAGCTAAGGGCTGCATACCCACCCCTGAATAGTTGATGGCTATAAGCCACATCTCACAGCCCTGAGTGCAGAACAGGCTGTCCAGAGCAAAAGAGAGGAAACCCTCTCTCCCTCCCATCTTCCCTGTCTTTTAATCAACTACTGTTATTATGTGCCTCTTGCACTCTCCAAACTTAAAAGGTTTTTGAATCTAATTATAGACTATCGGAAAGAGACATGAATCACTGACTGGCCCCAAAGGAGAGATAATGTCAGTGAGTAGTTTGACTGATCCCCATATTGCTAACACTTCTTCCACCTGTTTCAGTTTTTCCCTCAGACCTGTCAAAGCTGGACTTTGACACATGAACTCCTCCCAGAGTACTGACATCTCCAAAACACTGGTATCTTCTGCTAAAATTGGGCTGCAGTATCACCAGTGGCCTGTTATAGGCTTTGTTTTTGGTGCCAAGCCTCAACTGCTTTGCATGAACCCTTTAGCCTAGGTCTTCAGTTACCAATGGGGCTGCACCAATGGCCTCTTCTGGCCTCTATCAGTAACAAACCTCAGCTGTTCTTCATGGCCACTTCATGCCTTCATAACCAACACCAACTGGGTCACTCTTAAAGAAAGGAAGGCCAGCGCCTGGAATTGGTACAGGACATACCCAAACACCATATTCTCAGCACAAATGAGTTTTTTATTTCCCTTTAGGGGAAAGCAGAATTTGACCATGGAAGCTCTAAGGCAGCCACAACAACAACAGCAAGCCAGGAAGAAAAACAAGTAAAAAAAAAAAAAAAAAAAAAAAAGGTGTTTCTGAAGGAATGGATTTTTCATGAGAAAAGGGGGCAGTCTCTGCTAGGCTTAGTTGGTAAATCCTGATTAGACATATTAGCCAAATAATGAATTTTTATTTTTGATACTTTGGTATTTTGTCTCTGGAATGAGTCAGTGGCCAAATAACTGAAGAAAATAAGCAGGCCTGTGATTGCCATGTATAGACCTGTGAGAGTCCTTCATTAAACTAGTAAGTTCAGCTGCCACTGCGAGGTGCAAAACTTCGTTGCTGCTGGAACAATGCTACGTTTTGCTGATTTTCAGGGAATATTTCCCAGGAGATTTCACCTCACTGATGCTGGTCTCTTCTTAATTAAAGCTAATTTTTCAGCTGCAGCTGACCAACTTTGGGCATATCAGCAAAGAAAGGCTTCCCTTTGATAATTCTAGAATTTACTAATTACAGCTGATTATTCAACCCCCAGGAGCCAACATGACATATTGTTAAATCAAAAGATCAATCATATTTATATAAACATTAAGATTCCCTCTAAATCTACAAAAACCAATCCTCCTTCCTCTTTACTGCTCCCAACATTCTTTTCTTCCAAATTCCAGAGAATATCCCAACTTGTCTTAGTTAGGTTTCGTTCTGCTTCAAACAACCTCAAACCCATAAAGCAAGGTGGCAAGAACATGGATTATTTGATTTACAATTCCATATTGTTGTTCATATTTTAAAAAGTGAGAACAGAAACTTTAAGAAGTTTGAAACCTAGGGCAGACACTAAAGCAGAGGCCAGGACAGGATGGCAACTGCTGGCTGGTTTGTCCTGGCTTGTTCAATCTAATTTTATATAGAAGAAAGACCACCAGCTCATGTGTGGAACCACCTACAATGGACTGCAACTCTTATTAGTCATTAATTAAGAAAACAATTTACAGATGATTATATTGGAGGGATTTTTCAATTGAGGTTCCCTCTTTTCAGATATAACTCTTGTTTGTGTGTCGAGTGACATAAAACTAGCCAGCACAGGTGGACCCTGGCAAACACAAGTTTTTTTATTTTAAGTTACATTACAAACCTAGAATCCAGACAAGACATTACACTTCACACAGCTATATTACATATACAGAATATAATATTATATATTAAATATGTATGTATATACATATATAAAAAACATCAGCTATAAGAAGGTTAAATGGGAAAGGAGCTCAAAGACCTGATGCCCTTAATTCTGATATTTGATGTACACATCAAAAGAGTATCACTGTGTTATTTAGATTAGTTATTATTTGCTTCAGCTGCTTCACTGAAGAGCCAAGTCAAAAGGACAAAGTCTGAATTTGGCCTCAGGATTGCATCACCTTCAGAGACAAGTCACAGGTCCTTGCTGCAATAGCAAGGTGTATGGTATATACATGCGTGCATAATAGTTATGTATACACAACTATACAAAAATAGTTAGCAATACAATCACGTATTAAATCAGTTGGTGTTAATCAATTGAATGGAAACCCTGGGATAGTTGGAAGTTCTTTGCCTGTTGGTGAGTTAATGAGTACACTAGGTATTTAGATGGCAGTTTGGCAGGGCCAAGGTCTTTGCAATGCGAATTTTTCTTTATTTTGTGTGTCTCAACCTTCCTAATAATGTGTTCCCTAACTATAGTTCCCCATGATGTGGTGATCACCAACCTTAAAATCATTTTGTTGCTATTATATAATCATAGTTTTGCTCTGTTATGAAACATAATATCATTATTTGATATGCAGAGTACCTGGTATATTACTCCTAAATGGATCATGACCCACAGGCTAAGAACCACCCTTTAGCAGGAAAGGGTAGATATTAAATCATTACTTGTTCTGGTTGGTCTGGTGTCTTAATTAGTTCTCAGTCTTGGTTTTACTCATATTCTCATGCACTCACATACCCTCAATTTACTCTGTTATGAGTACTTTCTGCTGTAATTACACCTTCAGCAAATTGTTATTTATAAATCTGTGGTATCCGTACACATAGCAAGGATCATTAGTATCTTTTCTTTGCATTTGAACTCGAGATGGATTTAAACACATTTAATAAGGTCACAGACAAGATGAGGGTGTTAAATTCCTTCTCTATTGTTCATTGTATGGATGGAAGTCTTAAAACATCAAGGTAAAATTAAGTAAAAGGCATGCCAATAGGAAAAGATCAATTTAGACTTGCAGATATGATTCTCCATAAAGGAGACTATGAAGATTAAAGTACAGGATTCTTAAAGCAGATCAGGTTTCATGACATTGACCAAACACAAAAGTAGTACCCCGAAATCTGAAACTCTCTTAAATAATATAAACAAATAATGAGGAAGAGAATCCCATTCAGTATAGCCACACCTGGAGGTACAATACAGAACTATAGCATGGTACTGTTAAAAAAATACTTATACATTAATGGAATAGTTTTGAGTGTAAGAATATGAGTCCACAGATTTAGAAACACCTTGATTTTGGACAAAAGCACCTAAACTATGCACTGAAGAAAGATAGCATCTTTATTAAATGGTGCTGGGCAGATTGGAGTCCAAATACACACACACACACAAACAACAACAACAAAAATAGGTGTTAAACATTTACTTTTTACAAAACTCTACCCCAAGTCAAAAATTTCAACATGAGACCTAATACTCTAGTGAAAATCATGACCTCCCTAAATAACACCCCCCAAAAATGGCATTTGGTCATCATGTAACTTGAACGCTTATATACAGTGCAGTGGACTTTCAATGCAGAGAAACATTAGTCTTCAGAATGGGACAAAAATATTTTTTTAGCTTTTTTTCTGTCAGAGGATTAGTTTCTTGAATATATAAAGAACTCAAGAAATGAAAACTTAAGGAATTCACAGCCCAAATAATAACTTATGAAATAGAAAGATCTTAAAAGAAGAAACACAAACAGCTAGGAAATGATTAAAGAAGTGCTCATCATGCTCTGATGACCATGCACATACAAGTGGAAGTAAGTAAATTCAAAAGTCTTAAAAGGAAAGTTAGAAAGCACATGATTTTGGGTGTGAGTGAAAATTATAAGGGAATCGGAGACAATTGGAGAAGAAGAAATGGAAGTGAGTGGGTTTGAAAAAAAACTTGTTTATATGTGGAGGCTCCTAGAGTCTGCCTGGAATTGAACTGAACCAGAGAGTATGCCTGAAGTAGGCATAGGCTCTCTGCACATATGTAACAGGTATGCATGTGGGTCTTTATGTGAGATTCTTTTTTTAACACTTTTATTTTATATTAATCACAGGTTGTGTATTTTGTATCCCAGCTGTAGCCCCCTCCCGCATTACCTCCCTACCCCCCCTTCCCTCCCTCATCTCCTCCCTGCCCCTTTCCAAGTCCACTGATAGGGGAGGACCTAATCTAACTCTAGCTTATCAGGTCTCTTCAGGAATGGCTGCAATGTCCTCTTCTGTGGCCTAGCAAGGCTGCTCCTCCATTGGGGGTTGGGGAGGTCGAAGAGCCAGCCATTAAGTTCATGTCCAAAATAGTCCCTGTTCCCCTTTATGTGAGACTCTTAAAATAGGATTATGGGCTGTCTATGACTACAAGGCCTGTATTTTTGATCTCTTTCTCCTAAGTGGGCTGCCTGGTGTAGCCTCAATAGGAGATGTGCCCAGAGTTACCATTTGATGAGCCACTTGATATCAATAAGAAGCCCCTGCTTTCATGAGAAGGAGGGTGGGGTGGAGGTGAAGGAAAGGGAATGGGAGACAAGGGAAGAGAAGCTGCAATTGGGTTGTGAAGTAAATAAACAACATAATCAACTAAAACAAGTGCAGCAACTTCTGTAATCAGTCTTTGGTTTGTAAAAACTATCAAAGTAAAAATACCACGTGATTCAGTGACATTAGCCCTAGCCAAATACCCAAATGATTGTTTTATCCCTCTGTAACAATATTTATACATCAGTGTTTTTTTTTTTCTGCTGTGTTCACAATAGTGAGGACATAAAATTAATCTAAATGTCCATCACCTGAAAATGGAGAATAAAACTGTGCTACATGTACACAATGGGATATTACTTAAACAAAAAGAAAAAAATAATTCCTGAAATGTTCAGGCAAATGGAAGCAACTGGAATAGATTATACCAAGTTATAAAGGCTCAGAAGATAAATGTGCCATCTTGTCTCTCATGTGTGGTGACAAGTTTATGTTTAGAAAACAGATAAACGTGGAGGAAGCTAGTTTACTAGAAATGGGAGTAGTTGCATTAATGAAGGTGGTGTGTGGAAATGTGTAAAATGAATGTGTAGACAGAAACTATCAGTGCAGATATGTACAAACAGGGAGAGATGCAGGGAAAATAGGGGCAGTAGAATGCCAATTAAAATGAAGGATGTAGGAAAACAAGAATTGGAATCCTAAAATCTTGCAAATAGCAAAACAATAATTATGGCTAGAACACACTCAATATGAAAGACTGGAATTGTAACAGGGAATATAACTTTAAGAAGAGAATGGAGCAGGAAGATGAAGGGAAGATACAGTAAAAAAAATGGGTTAAACAAAACTAAGAATGTGTTTTAAAGCCTATGAAAACCTAGTACTTTGTAAACTTATTAAGCAAATATATTTTAAAGTAATATTTTAATTATGCACAATTCTTTTCACACAATGTACACTGATTAATGTTTCTTCTTTAAAAGCTCTTTCTAGATCTTTCTCATAGTCATACCACTAAAACCCACACTCTTTCCTGGTCACTCTCATTAAAATATAAAGTTATCTAAAATTAAAAAGAAAAGGAAAGAATAAAATAAGGTGAATGAGAGCAAACATACCACAATAAGAAAATAACAAGCAAACAAATAGGAAAAAGGGAAGAGTTGAAACACAAGAAAACCTCACACAGACACAGAAACACATTTACACCAGGGGAAATCAATGAATTCATTTCAATACTAAAACATGAGTTTTCTTATGAAAAAAGGTAATATTACTTTTGTGCTTCTCATACTAACCTTTTATAGATAAAATATCTTCTTAAATGTGAATTTTTAATGACTATCAGTAAAACATTTATTTAGGGCAGAAGTTTTCAAAATATTTAGAATAATATATAAAATATAGCCACTTAACAGAGTTTATATTGAATGAACATTATGTCAGCAATCCTATTTAAAAAAAAATCCATACACTACAGAGCAAGGTAGGGCTTATTTATCTCTTGAGATTGAGGCTGACTTCACATGCTATAGAGGTTAAAGGATAATTTTGCCTGTTAGTCCTCACAATCAAATTCACTTAAAATGAAACTCTTTGTCCTTTGTTAGATATTTCTGCCCCTACCTCACATTTCACACTGGGAACATTTTAACTGAATACTTGCTTTTTATTTGAACTTAACTCTTCATGGTTTGCAACTGACATGAAACTGCAAGGCAATTGAGGTCTGGTAAATATAGTATATTCATAGTGCATCTCCATTTTCAAGGGTTCAGTTGCCAAATATCACCTGTGGCTTTAATACCTGCCAAAGGCAGAGAGTTCATACTGAAGACCATAATCTTGTTAAGTGACCCAAGAGTCCCTCAGAATGTTATCACTGGTAAGACTCTTTGAATTTCACTACACTACAATAAAGTACTATACAGGTTAACAAAGTTGTTAGTTAGATATAAGAGAATTATACATTTTAAACTTATCCTGCTCTCAGTGAGCATTCATGGTAGCAGCAGAATTATGAGAAACAATATCACTAGGAGCGAAGCCACGGTTGAATCTGATCAAAGAGCACATCTTTGTCTTAGTTAAAGCAGCTGTACATAGAAAACAGAGAGTAACCAACATATTGACAGAAGTTATGCCAAAGCAGATATGTGTGACAAGTTCATTAACAATATAACAAGGGAAGAGTTGCAATGTAGTTTCATTGTGACAAACTAGTCTCTAATATGGATGATATATAAGTGAAAGAATTGTACTGATGTTTCAGTTGTGTATTTGCAAAGGCAGAAGAGTTCCTAGTTTCTTTCTATACATTTTATTACTCTATTTTCAGAAGAGAAATTTTGAATGTTGCTTTTCATTGTGTACCATGTTTTATTTTGCTGTTCTCTGTTTATAGCTTTTATATATACTGAACATAAATTGGAATGCTAGGGTTGTGAGTATGCAGACAGAAATATACCAAAACCTTAGGAAGACATTTTGTGAAGAACAATTGTAAGTTATGCCACTTTTTCTTATGCTTGAATCAAAATTAACTTTGTTCCTTCAATAAGAATATATAAACACAAATATTGAACTATGTATCTCCGGTCCAGACTGAGACATCCCCAGATACCATCACCAGACCGGGGTGGACAGCATCTGGCTAAAAAGGGGGCACCAAGTCTCCAGAGCA
>JAQQSO010006075.1:0-11567 GCA_028658305.1 Pachyuromys duprasi
CCTTCAGCCATCAAGAGCCCTCTTTTTTGGTATATGGCTCCATGCACATGGGCAGTGGCAAATGCATACCTACTCTTCATGTAAATACTGACCACTAGTCCTTTGCCCAGGGTAAGGGCTTGGGTTAAGGTGATTAATTCAGGCTTTTGAGCAGAAGTCCCTGGGGGGAAGGATGGAACCCAAATTACCTCAGTCTAGGTGGTCACTGCTGCACCTGCTCTCCTCTGACCTGCATGGATGAAGCTGCTCCCATCTGTGAACCAAGGGTGCTCAGCATTTGCCAGCGGGGCATCCTGTAAGTCAGGTCAGGTCCTGTGTACCTGAATCAAGATCTCTTCAGAGCGATGCAGTGGCTTCTCCAGTTCTGGGTCTGGCAAGAGGTTCGCTGGATTAAAGAAGACGGGGGGCTGGAAAACAACTCATGCAGGATTAATCAATAGGCTTCAAAAGCCTGTTGCTGTTTTGAAGTCCAACTAAAATTTTCAGTCTGTTTTGTGACTTTATAAAGGGGTTTTGTTATTTTTGCAAAACCTGGGATCCAGATTCTGCAGAATCCTGCTGACCCTAGGAGCTCTCTTACCTGGCAGTGACTGTTTGGGACTAAATACTGAATTTCTGGTTTTGGAGAGCCAGCATTGTCCTCCTTTCAGCAGGTAGCCAAGGTAAGTTACTTCAGTTCTGCAGAATTGTGCCTCCTGGCCTCTTCCAGGCAGCTTGCCTGGTAGTTTGTTGCCACCAACAGGTCCTGAAGAAGGGTAACATCTGGGTTGTTGGCCCAGTACTTACCCAGTTCCTCATGCAGGGCCTCTTCAAATTCCTCAAGCCATTGATCCAGGATTTTTTCATGAGCAAGGGGCTGTTCATACAGTCTCTACTCTGAGGCCAGGTTGACTGTTAGGACTTGGATAGGCTTCCTTTTATCATCTAGTAGTTGGGCCCCTTCTGGCCCAAAATGTATCTGGGACCTCATATTGCTTAATAGGTTCCTCCCCTGTTGGTATAATGTGCCTTTGGAATGTATACACCTTACCCTTGTTCATTCAAATGCTGATTTCTCCCCCATCCCCACTCTCTGTTTCATTCCGGATAATGTATTGTGATATTTATTCTAAGCATCCTGTCTCAATTCTGTGTAAACAAAATAAAGTAACTAGAAGCAATGTTGAGCTTGGAGGAGCCAGAGGAGAGGAAATGAGTAGGAGGAGAAAGGTCAAGGAGAGCTAGGAGAAGGAAGAGCTGGGAGAGAGAGCATAGAAAATATGGAGCATGAACCAGACCTAAGATTTCACAAAAATGTGGGAAATCTAACTATGAGGGCTTGGATGTTTAGGAGGAAGTTACTATTGCTCAGCATTGTGTTCTAGGTTAAATAAATAAACGCAGTCTCTGTGTGGTGATTTGGTTATAAAGCTACGTAGGACTAACAGCAGCTTTTCCAGAAAATATATCAATAGGAAACATTAATAGTCTTTTACAACAAATGGCACCCAACTAACCTAAGTAGCCACACCTTTTAAATCATATTTTATCATAATTTGGTGGGGGGGAATAAGCTCCCAGTGATAAAACCCAACCTTAAAAATAAAAACTCCCAGGTCAGTTACTGTCTCTTTAAGAGAGGGTCTTAAACCAGCCTAGGAGCAAAAGACAGTCTCCTGTGGGTAGACTTGACATGTAACAAAATTGGCTGCTGCTGCAGTTTAACTGAGGGGTAAACAAGCATGGGTGTTTTATACTGTGGCTGGCTCAACTGGCTCATCTCCACAGCCATGGTATAAAATAAAGGAACTAGACGCAGACAAACCTCTAGACAGAGTTTGTCCTAAACTGCATCTAAAATAAAATTTAAAAATTACCATGGCAGAAGGTGTTTTAATCCCTTTTGTCTTTGTTGTGGCTGTCATACTCATGCATCTGTTTGCAATTTGTTTAATGGTGTTGGTTCTTCTCCATGCCTTCTCCAAGAAAGTTGAAGGAGAAAATGGAGAAAAAAACCAAGGATTGGAATACTGAGTTTCAGACAAGAAAAAGGGCACTCTTTTTAATAATTAGATTAATAATGGCTAAACTTCAAAGCTCTCTGGCTGCAAGATATTTGTCAGCTCTTTCTGGTAAGGGTTTGCCAATATACTAAAACATCAACTAAATTCCCAAAAATGATGAACTGGCCTTTGTTTGTTACAGTGAAAATTGACATAACTGACCCAAAACTTAAAATTTTCTTGTCTCTTTAATTGATTTTCATTTAAAGGCATTGAGTTACATAGATGTTAAGTTGAGAAAAAATATTTAAACAAGTTGGTGAAGGCACATGCCTTTATTCCCAACACAAAGTAAAAAGAAACAGGCAGTCTCTGAGTTCTGGATCAAGCTTATTTACATCATAAAAGCCAGGATGGCAACTCCTGCTGTTTAGCCATCTGCAGAGATAAACTAAGATTCAAAATGACAAAATTTTCCTTAAGGTTACAATGTAAATTCTTTTTTTCTTAATGATAGATGTTATATCTGTACTGGTCTAAAGGTTGGATTAAACATCATTTTTAGGTTTATGTAAAGAGAGATAATGTCACATTGCTCTGTAAACTGCCTTATCCTTTTAAACATGAAACATTTTCATGGGGGAAAAATGTTAATCATGTATGATGTAAAAAAGACACAAGAGTTACAGGTGGAAAAGTACATTCCAACTTAGTTTAGTCCTAAAATCTCAAAAATTATATTCATATATTTAAAAAACAAAACTGTCCATCCTATATCAAAAAGAGGGCAAGCCAAAGAATAGCCAAAAACAATGTAAAATCCCAGGTACAAGATGCCTAGGATGTACTTAAATGCTAAGGGTAAGAGAGTTTATCTGCTAATGCTATGAGAGTTTCAATAAAGTTTGGCTATAAGGCCATAACTGCCCATCCTGTATAGAAAAGGGGCAAGCCAAAAAATAGCAATAATCAATGTAAAGCCCGGTACAAGATGCCTAGGGTATTCTTAAATGCTAAAGGTGAGAGGGAGTTTAAATAATGTTTGGTTATAAAGGAAAGGGATAGGACAAATAGCTACAACATATATAAAAATCTAGGACTAAACCTCTAAAGAGGTACAAGATACCTACAGTATGCTTATATTCTAAATTTAAAAGGAGTTTACATAAAGTTTACTTAAAACATGCGTTTTCTATTGCTCAAGGCAATCAGCTTGTCTCTCTAATGGGAAGCTTTTCTAGAGAAATAGGTAGCAGCTAGGACTAATACAAGAGGCATGCAAGAGCCCAAAAAGATATTTTAATCTATCCAACCTTGTTTTGATTTCAACATGATAATGATTGTATGTTTAATAATAATGGTAACTTATATTGCTGATCCTTTTACACAGGAACAACTCTAAAACTGATAGAAAAAAATGTCTCTAGCCATAACTTCAACAGTACTTAGCTAATAAATCCTTTGCTATAATATCCTCAAAATGTATTATGCTAACCTTTTAATTTGCATAGATAAAATTGGCTTACATTTTAGTTAATCCTGCACATCTCATACATTTATAATTTTAGAACTCTATAATGCTTGTGAGAATTTATGTTTTCAGAACAAAATAACTGGACACTGGAGATGCTGGATCAAACCTGACAGAATCCACATTTCAGCATGCTGAGACATTGGCACATCAGTTTCAGCACCTTGCATGTTCCAGCATTCTGCCTGTTCCTTCCTCAACTGCTTCAATTGCTGTTTCTCATCAAAGCCTGCTCCCTAAAGAACTTTGAAGAAAGCTACTAACCTTAATAAGTCCAGGTTTTTAGACTGTTCCAAAGAGAACTTTTATTAAGCCTAAAATTTCTCAACATTCAAGTGTTATTGGACCACAAATGTTATTGCTTGCTCAATTAACCATTTTTCCCAATTTTATTTAACCCCCTACAGGATTTCTACATGTCCAAATGGCAGCTAGAAGAAATAGATGAGAATGCTGTCCAATGTTCCTTAAAGGTGGTTGGTATGTTTTCATTATGGCTATGAAATTTTATTGTCATTGGGAGACGTTTATTATTAATGGTCTTATTCAAAGTGAAACAAGGAATATACAGGGATATCTTATAAAAATAGAAAAAAGGTAGATTATTGAATCTGTTCAACTTAGGGGTTAATTTGTTATTCTCAAATAAGGTTAATTTTAACTCTGGTATAGGATTTTGCATATTGATGCAAAAATAAGTCTGTTTTTGATACATGGGTATAAGTTTTATTTTATTGATAGAAATTCAAGGTTACTTTCAATACTTTTAAACAGCTTTTAAAAACGAGTTAAGTTATTAGGTAATGCAAGTTATTTGCTAGTTATTGAACTCATAGTCATGTCAGACACTAGCCTTATTTATCATAGAAATATACATCCTAGGCCTAACAGATAGATACGATTTTGTAGATATGATTTTACATAAAGATAGCTAGTCTTCAAAAACTTCAGAGACCTACAGAATATGGCATTTAAATATTTTTATTATTTTAAAGATTCTTTGGCAATGAGACAAGTCATCTCCTGGGTATTATGTTCCTTTGGAATGTATACACCTTACCCCTGTTCATTCAAATGCTGATTTCCCCCTCACTCCCTGGTTTCAATCTGGATATTGTATTGTGATAGTTATTTTAAGCATCCTGTCTCAACTCTGTGTAAACAAAATAAACCAACTAGACAAAATGTTGATCTGGGAGGAGCCAGAGGACAGGAAATGAGTAGGAGAAGAAAGGGTAAGGAGAACTTGGAGAAGGCAGAGAAGGAGAGATCATGGAATGAGGTGGAGAGAAGGAATGGACCTAATATATCACAAAAAGAAGTATAATGTGGGCAATCTAAGTGTTAGGAAACTGTGAGGGCTTGGAAATTTAGGAGGGAGTAACTATTTCTCAGCATTGTGTTCTAGATTAACTAAATAAACCCAGTCTCTGTGTAGTGATTTCGTTATACAGCTGCTTAGGATTAACAGCAAGCTTTACTAAAAGATGATTAATAGTAAATATTAATTATCTCATACAACAGGTAGCACAGGCCACATGAAAACGATTTTCAGTTTCCTTTATTTTCATCTAAGACCTTGTGGTGCAAGATGAACATTCCGGAGGCATTTGTGGCCATCACATTTATAATTTACATATGTTTCTGCATGACTTTGAGCTAACATGCATTTAAATATCTTTCCTTATACACTACCACCATGTTAAAAAAAAAGATTTAACTTAGCATACTTTAGGGTAGGCAAACCTGTATTCGAACTTTTCCAGATTCCCTAAGTAAAACCCCAAAACTTCCTTTGTTGAAGAAAATCATGCTTTGAAAAGACTCCCATGCTCTCCTTGCTTGCCACAGGGAAAAAAATCTTTCTCAGCTCTTCTGTTTTCACTGTTATGATGTCTATTCTAAGCAGCCAATTTGATTATACGTCTGGAATTAACTAAAATCCAAACTGTTGGGAAAGTGGAAAAACCCTTTCTTCAATCTAGATTTTTGATGTGCTAAAATCCACCTTTAATCTTGGCCACATTCTCTGATGGTAACATACATACACATACACACATGTACACACACACACAATACATACATATGAATTTGGAGATGGTTGATCATTCTCTTTGTCTGCTGGCCCTACCTCTGGTTAGCAAGCTCATTTTTAAAAAATTGGCATGAAATCTTATTTCTTAAGAATTCTGGAATATACTGAAGACCAGCTGAGACATCCAGCCACATTGGCTGAGCCATTACTGGCTTGTTTTTAAGCAAAATCCAAAACATTTTATGTCACCAATAAAGATGCTGAAGTCTGATGCCTGAGTGAAAACCTACTAGCTCAGAAAGGCAGAGAAAGTACCCATCTGACCTTCCTATTCAGCCCAAATCTCAGAAAACAAAAAAAGCTCCTTCTCCTTCCATGCTGTCTCAAAATCCTTTCAAATTGAATGTCCCTCCATTGTACTTCACATGCATTTCTCTACCTGTCCTCCAGTTTTCTTCTCACTATATTTTTTTCTATGTTCTTTTTTGTGTCAACTGCTAGCTTCTTGACCTATGGTTGAATTTATTTAAGTCTGTTTTAACAGAGAGCTCATGGATTAAAGATGTGTGCTTGTGCACAGCCACACCACAACTAGAGACAGATTTTCCAAGACACCATCTCCAGGTTCACAGTGTGATCAAATAATCCTGCAACACAGATTCTTCAACTTTCCATTGGTGGATAGTCATTGTTGGACTAGTTGGAACACAGCCTGTGAGCCATTCTAATAAACCCACTTTCTATATAAGTGCATTCATTCTATTGGTTCTGTTCATCTAGAGAATCTTTACTAATATGGATGTTTTGTCTTGTTTTGTTTACCTTTCCATTGGGGAAGATGTGACTGATAAAGACAGTGCTCCACAGAGTTGGACATTTGTTAACTGCTTTTCTCCCTGGGTTTTCACAGGTACCAGTTGAATGCAGATGCACTTATCTGAACCAAGAGTGATGCCACAAACAAAAATCTTGTTTCTTTAAATTTCTCTGATAGGGATGGTCTTCCTCCCCTTCCATCGGACCTTAGTCTATCAGGTCTCATCAGGACAGGCTGCATTGTTTTCCTCTCTGGCCTGGTCAGTCTGCTCCCCCCTCAGGGGGAGGTGATCAAAGAGGCAGCCACTGAGTTCATGTCAGAGACAGTCCCTGTTCCTCTTACTTCGGAACCCACTTGGATACTTAGCTGTCGTGAATGACATCTGTGCAGGGGTTCTAGGTAATCTCCATGCATGGTCCTTGGCAGGAGTATCAGTCTCAGAAAAGACAGAGATGGGCATGGATGGAAATGAGGGAGTGAGGGTGCGATTGGGAAGGAATGAGGGAAGGGGCGGAGCCTAGGGTCCCCTCTCATAGAAGGGAGCAGCAAGTGGCTGAGCATCCAGGGTGGGAAGGCTGAGTGATCCTGAGGCTGAGTGTGCAGGCAGACATGTAGGCTATCATAGGACAGGCATTAGCGCTGCTGAAATGCAAATCTCTGCAAATAAGAGAAGACGCAGTCCTGGAATGGAACCCAGGGTCAGGGACTAACAGGCTGTGTTCCGACCGCACACTCTAAAGCTAAGAAGGGGCTCCTGTCACTCAAGACTCTCTGGCCAATCAGGGCCTCCAGCCAGACCTGCAAGTCAAGAGAAGGGGAGTGTTCTTCCGGATGCCTTTGAGTGGGTTCAGCTCCCGCTGCTGAGCAGGCTCCCCTGGTTCCAGGTGAAGTGCTCTGAGTCCCGCCTCCGCTGCTTGGGTGCTGCAAAGGGAACTGAGGCAAGCTCCGAAGGTGCAACATGGTGAGTGTAGGGAGGAGAAGGCGGCTGAGCTGCAGGAGCTGGTGTGTGGGGTCTCTTCTGTGACTAGCTGGTCAGTGGCGGCCACTGGGGAGGGAACTTGAGGTCCTGGGCTCTCGCTGGACGCAGCAGTGAAATCTGAGTCACTTCACTGTGGGGGCCGCATATGCACAGAGTGTTTGCAGCAGGAGTTTGCATGCAGAATCATCCTTGTGGCAGGATACAAAACTGGAAACTCGGAGTACTTGATTATCTCTTTGGTGTTCCAGTTTCTCTCGTGTCTTCTACAAGTTCTGCTCTTAACATTTAACCTTTAGTTGTAAGATCCATTAGGAGGTAGTTTTGTGGGGGTTGTAAACGGCATCTCGTATGTTGGGTAGCACTCCAATATTAAGCTGTGATGAGGAAGAGTAGAGTTGATGATGAAAAGGATTTCCAATGTTTGGTACATAGTAGGTGACACTAAATAGAATTTAGCCAGGGGGAGGACTGCCTTTAAATCACCCCATGGATAAATAGTGTGCTAAACAGGCATGATAGAGATTAGCATGCTAGCATACACGTGTTCACTGGGCTTGTCCAGAAATTTGGCTCCTACCTTAGCAAAGGAGAGAGCCATCTCTAATTTACAACCAGCTACCAGGCCTATCCTCATATCAAAGAACGGTCCTCTACCAAGCTGCACAAGGTGGTCTTACAGGGTCACAGCCAACATTACAGCCTGTGGTGACATAAAGGTGTTAAAGTAACTTTTATTCCCCTGATGTAATTGTCCTCTAGGAGTTTAGTGCCTTCATCTGCTACCCGAGGCCTAGTCCTGCAAATTCTTGCCTCCATACAATCTAATCTAGGCCTAGAATGTTTTCATCATCTGAGACTTAGTGCTGAATAAGATCACCCTTTCTAGTTATTTCTGAACTCTTGCTGGCCTGTTCAACTCAGCTGTTCTGGCTCAGACTCCCCTCCAAGTTGACTGAATTAATCTGGATTTTCTTAGTTTATGACTAAATTGCTCTGCTTGGCTTCATACTAACTTTGGTAATATGTTATAATCTTCTGGATGGTTCTCATTCTCTGGCTCTGTCTGTCTTCACCTGTGTCTAGTTTCTCTCTTCAACTTGTGCCTGTAAAAGTCTCCCAGTAAAACTTTTTCTGAATTCTGCAAACTCAAGTTGACTGCATTGCCTCTCAACTCACGGATTCTGCTGAACAGCCTGAAAAGAAATGGCTAGAACTCAAACATCTGCCCTCTGTTCCCTGAGGGCTAAGATTAAAGGTTTGTACCAGCATGCCCAGATATAAGCGTTTATTGTTTTTTTTTTTTTTTTACCTGAAGCTTGCTCTATACTTGGCTGTCCTTGACCACAAAGATCTGCTTATCTCTTTCTCCTGGGATTGAAGGTTTGTCTGTATTCCAACCAGATCATGTAGACCTAGAAAGTCTTTGGATGTGCTCTCTTGTGAGAACAGCCATGTTTGGAATTAAAAGTCATTTACCGAAATGTCCAGTTTTCTTCTTGAGAAAAGAATAATTCCTCCCCCTCCACCCCCTCAGGGGCAAGTCTATAGTGGTTGACAACTCTTTGAAAAGGAAAAACAAAACAAAACTTGTGTTCAAGGCTGACCTGAATAATGAAGTCATTCCATGAGGCCTTCATATAAGGGGAATGGCATAGTTCTTTCTCAGACCCATTAACCTTCTTGATATAGCCCGTAACAGACTGGGGCCTAGGCCTTGAGAGCTTTCCCTAAGGTCTCCATGGACTGAGAATGAAATGGAGTTCCTTCTTAAAAACTAGGAACATGTTTGGGAGTGTAATACCAGGATCACGGGACTCTCAGAGACCACCAGGAGATGACTCAATGCAAGAGCAAGAGAGCTTTATTAAGAGAGTGATTGAACTTAGGGCCTATGTCTCACTGACATAGCAGTAGAGAAGTGGGACTTTGAGCCCAGAGTGAGCAGGGTTTTCAAAGGGAAAGACTGTAAGCAGGGGTTTCCATGACAGAAAGCGGGGGGGGGGGGTCATGCTTTGATATTACAGAATTGGGTAAAAGCCATAGTGGTAAGGAAACCTTTTACATAATCACTATTGCTTTTTGTCTAAACTACATCTGGAATATTGGGGAGAAATTTCCCAACCGATTTCCAACAAATTGCTGCTGGGGAGATTGTCTCTATTTTTTATTAAACATTTATTTTGTGATATTTCCTGGAGATTGTTACTAAGAGAGCTAACTTTGTTTTCTGCCAGGGTTACATTCTGTGATATTTATTGGTACCTGAGTTCAGCTCCCGGTCAAGATGGCTCCTTATTTCAAAATGGAGTACCTAGGCCAACATAAACTCTTCAGGAGAGCCTGTAATGATCTGGGTTCCAGGCCTTTGGGGAGGCATTGCTTCAGATCTTGAGATCCCAGCTCTTCCCAACACACGAGTCTGTGGTTGTCAATCGCAAGGCTACTGTAGGCTTGTTTAGTAATATTCTTTAGAGACTGTGTTCCTCTCAATGCAGCTTTGTTTCATTAGACTCATCCTGAGTTTGTTTCATCATATGATATTTTCTGCTGACATCACAGAAGTTAACCATTTCCTTCTGTTTCCCCCTGAAAGTAATATACCAGGTGCTACTCTTGAGAAGCTAACTTGGAACATGGGGCTCACAGAGACTGAATCACCAACTAAAGAGTATTCATGGGCTGTACATAGAACTTCTCCACATAAGTAGCAGATGTGCTGCTTGGTCATCATGCAGGTCTCCTAACAATGGGAATCCTGGCTGTTTCTGACTCTGTACCTGCATTTGGATCACTTTCCTCCAGCTGTGCTGCCTTGCCTAGCTTCAGTGGGAAAGGGTACAATTGGTCCCATTTAGACTTGATGCATCAGGGTAGGTTGGGACTTAAGTGGGGGAGGTGTTCTGCTATGAGAATAAATGTAGGGAGGAATGGGATGTGGGGATGAGACAGGGTTGAAAGGAGGGTGGAGGTTTCCATCTGGCTGTTAAGTGATTAAAGAAATGAACTGAAGGACAAAAATGTTTACTTGGCTTACCACATAGCTTGTACAAGACCTCCCTGCCTCAGCTTTTATTTTTTCCAGTGTTGGCTTTTCCTGTCTTCTCTTTAGGCACACTCACTTGAGGACCCTGTCACCGAAGAGTGGCCTGCTCTTTGAGGGCACGGGTGTACTACTGGCAATATTTTTGCTGTGTCAATCTTTCTAAGTGGGTAGACTTACAAGTCTCCAGTCCAAATTTAAATTGCTGAAAACATAACCTGGAGCCTGAACCTAAAAGTGACTTAAGGGTTACAAGATCTGTGTAATGCAAAATTCTGTCCTCAGCTGGCTCCTTTTGAGCATTGGCCAGAGTTGAATGTATGCTGTCATTAATCTTTTAATTGTATTTGCAGTGATTTCTCCTTGGGAGGATATGTTAATTCTAGATCAGCTGCATCTTCAGCCTGGTAGATAAATGTTTCCAAGACAAGCTTTTCGGACTGAGGTCACCTTCGTACCAGTCTGTTTCTCCCTAGGGCAATGACCTTACTTTCCTCTTGATTAAACTTTCCAAATTCTTTAGTTAAAAGGCTGTACCACAAAATAGTGTTATAATTTATGTTTGTAATATACTGTCTATTTTAGTTACAGTGAAAGGATTTGCATGTGGAGCATGGTTTCTGCCTGTTTCTGTTCTCTTCAGAACAGGACGAACAATTTATTATGCTCAATGGCTGGGTGAAACAGGGTAGGCAATAGCTAGATCAAAGACTAAAGTTTAAGGCAGTCAGCTACAGGGGTCACCCTATGAAGAAGGACATGATTCCCACAGGGTTATTGATTTTTCAATTTCTAGCATGTATTAACTTTTGCATGTGAATGAAAACAGACCAAATTGGTGGGTGTTCAATTTTGGTAGGTGAGATGGAGCCAGTAAATATTGAATTTCGAAGTAAGGTCTATCCTATGCATTTATGTGCAGTCTTCATAGACAGGGATATGTCTGCTCAGAAATTTGAGACTCAGATATTGGCAGTAGCTTTGTATGTCAGGTTACCAATCTCAGCAGCTAACTCTGCAGGTAGAATCAAGGTCAAACAGTATCTGATTAATGCCATTAGCTCTACCAGAGAAGGGCCTGCTTGTGTTCAAAGTCAGTATACCTACATATTTTTTCAATTATATTTAACTTTCTAAAAAAGCCAATTGTTGGTATTAGTAAGTTTTATTTTCATTATGCATC
>JAQQSO010006076.1:0-11567 GCA_028658305.1 Pachyuromys duprasi
GGAGGGGGCTTCAATCAGGAAATATAGTGAAAAATTATGAAATAAAATAAATTTTAAAATTAAAAATAAATAAATATTGAAGTAATATGTGTGTATGATCTGACTCCAGATGCTTGCTGTGGTAATTGGAAGAGCAGTGCCTCCTGCTTACGTATTTGAATGCTCGGCCTATAGGGAGTGGCAGTATCAGGAGGTGTGGCCTTGTTGGAGGAAGTGTGTAACTGTGGGGGTGGGCTTTGGGATCTCATATGCTCAAGCTATTTCCACTGTGGCTCATAGTCTCCTACTGCTGCCTGTGGATCAAGATGTAGAACTCTCAGCTCCTTCACTGGAACCATGTCTGACTACATGCTGCCATGCTTCTCGCCATGATGGTAATAGACCAAAACTCTGAAACTATAATCTAGCCCCAATTAAATGTTTTCCTATATAAGAGTTGCTGTGGTCATGGTGCCTCTTCACACCAATAAAACCCTAACTAGCACATTTGCATTTCCCTAAATCATACTTTTACACATATATTATTTCAATAAATAGCTTTTGAGCCACCTTTTTTTTTCATTCAGTGTACTTTTTTTTTTTTTTTATCAAATATCTGCTATATGCTAGTCAGGGTACAAGTGACATAGAAGGGAGTAGTGGTCTTAGCTGCAGCCACAGGCCATGTTGGTATCTGTGGTCCTTGTTACTCCCAGAGGCCAAGTTGATGTCCATGGTCCATGCTGCCACCAAAGGCCATGTTGTTCACGTTTCATGCTACCACCAAAGGACATGCAGATGTCGATGGTCCGGTGCTGCCACTGAACACCACAGGAAGTCCATGATCTGTGCTGCCTGCTGTTATGGGAAAGGAAGCTTCTTTTTCAGTGGTTTTGATGACTGTAGATTCATAATTGGGGATGAAAGACATCAAAGGCTTCTGTGACAACTTTTCTCAACTCTCCCCACAAAATAAACAGTACAGACAGGAAGCTATTGAAGAGATTCCTCAAAAATTGTGATAAAGATGCTGAAATGTAGTTCTTCAAAGTTGGTGGCTTCTGGTGGGAGGGCTTGGGGTAGGACTCAGTTATCTTTAAAGGGCTGGCCACTGGGAGTTTGAGTAGGCAGAGCCACTCACAGTCTTCTCCTCACTGGCTTCCTGGGATACCTTCCATGAAATATAAAGACAAGGCCTAAAGAAACCAATAGATTTTTTAAAAGTAATATATCAATATACAATAGAATATAACTACATTGACAATAAGAATAAAATTGCAGTGCTAAAATACAGATGAATAAACATCAGGATCAGAGTTAAGGTTAAGTGGATAAATACTTGTCAGGAGTTAGGACACAAATGAACAGTTATTTCCAATGTCTCTTGTTTGCCTTGAGGATATTAAAATGTTCCAGGATTGGGCATAGTGATGGCTTCATAAATAACTCCAAGTAGACAAAGAGGCAGAGGCACAGGTACTTGACTGAATTATATATATATATATATATATTATATATATATAATATCATATATTATATTATATATATACATATATGAACGCAATCTCAATAAAGGTATTTTTTAAATCTGGGAAATGAGATATCTGTAAAAAGATTTTTTAAAAGTTTGGTTAGCTAGAGAAAGTAGAGAACAGAAAAGTGGGGAGATGATACTTTTTTCAGTTGATTCTCAAATTTGTTTGGCAGTTATTAAACATGCTCCCTTTTTATGCTAATATATCATGTTGATATATTTTCATTATTTGTAAAAAGACACTACATGAAGATTGGTGAATTTAAGTGACTCATCAAAAGATAAATCCTTTAGAAGAATGAGTGACTAATCTCAGGCATTATAAAAGAATATAGTTGAGAGATGACTAAGAAAACAGGGATGGACTATGTCACTAAGACAGACAAGCTAAACATGCAGAAACTGGATTCTCTTACCCAGAAGTTCTTATAGTCTAAGTTACAGTACTGTTTAGTTTTCTTTATTACTGTGTTCATTTTTGCTTAATCAAAGTTAGAGCCTTGTGTATACTAGGCAAGTGTGGGACCACTGAGCTACTCATATAGCCCTAGATTTTATTCTTTTGTAAGCAAATATACTAAGCTAACTAATTGCAATTTAATTCTTTAAGTAGAGGAAAATATTTGATTCACTTAGTTTACTTGGATACATGACTACCAGCTTGCCTATGTTGGACAACGGTACTCCAAGAAAAATTAGAGCTCATTGCAGCCAACCATTAACAGGAACAAGGCACGAGTTCAGACACTTGTCCTGCCCCTTCCCTCAGTTTCTGAGAAGATATCCATTATCTGTGTGCTGCCCTGCACTTGATGGGCAACATGGAATTCACAGCCTTTCCAAGTCTATGTTAATCTTCCTGTCAATCCCTTTTTCCTTTGTTCTTATTATGCATCTCTTCCTCTTCCCATGCCAGTTCCTCAAATCATCCAGGAAAAAGTTCTTGTGCTAAAATATCTTTTATGTGTGTGTTTAGCTATTTTTTATTTTAATTATTTTTATTTTTATTAATTACAGTTAATTCACTTTGTATCTTCCCTGTAGCTCCCTCCCTCCTCCCCATCCAATCCTACCCTCCCTCCTTCATCTCTTCCCATACCCCTCCCCCAGTCAACTGTTAAGGGAGGTCCTCCTCCCCTTCCCTCTGATCCTAGTCTATCAGGTCTCATCAGGAGTGGCTGCATTGTCTTCCTCTGTGGCCTGGTAAGGCTGCTTCTCACTCAGGGGGAGGTGATCAAAGAGCAGGCCAGTCAGTTCCTGTCAGAGACAATCACTGTTCTCATTACTATGGAACCCATGGGCTACCTCTGTGCAGGGATTCCAAGCCATCTCCATGAGTGGCCTTTGTCTGGAGTATCAGTCTCAGAAGAGACCCCTGTGCCCAGACTTTTTGGTTCTGTTGCTCTCTTTGTGGAGCTCCTGTCCTCTCCAGGTCTTCCTCTCTCCCACTTCTTTCATAAGATTCCCTGCACTCTGCCCAAATTTTGGCTAAGAGTCTCAGTATCTGCTTTGATACACTGCAGGGTAGAGCCTTTCAGAGGCCCTCTGTGGTAGGCTCTTAACCTGTTCTCTGTTTGCTCCCTCTTCTGATGTCCATCTTCTTTGCCTTTCTGAATGGAGATTGAGCATCTTAGCCAGAGTCGTCCTTTTTGCTTAGCTTCCTTAAGTTCTAAAATATTTAAAAAATTCCACTGCTTTTGTAAAACAAACCAAACTTCCACCATCTTGGTGTAATCTTACTTTCCATTTGGTCACACCTTTTCAAGCTAGTGTCTTCACTACTCCATATATGTCAAATCACCATTTTCTTTTCAATTATTTCTTTTAAAATTAATACATGAGTGCTCACAGAGGACTTGGAGATGCAGTTACAGATGACAAAACTTTGATTCTCTGAACAATGTCACCAACACCTTAGTTAAAAAAAGATTGAAATTTCTCTCTCTATATGTGTGTGTGTATTTGCATGTGTACATCTGTGTGAATATATGACCCCCATGTGTGAGTACCCATGGAGGCCAGAAGAGAATGACAGGTCCCTTGGTGCTGGAGTTACAGGTGTACGCGCACCTCCAGATATGGGTACTGAGAGCCGGAAGAGCAGCAAGCATTCTTAACTGGTGAGCTTTCTCTCCAGCCCTATGATATTTTTTCTCTACATTTTTTTATATAGCTTCCTATAGAAACTCCTGCCTAGAAAGATTCAGTGTGTTTTAAAGCACATTTTAAAAGCTAATTCAGCAGATATTTGAGGCATTCTGTTTGCCATATGTTGCTCTTTCCTGTACTTTGGAACACATCCAGTTCTCTCTCAGGTAAAAGAAGTTTCTATAAATAACATGTAAAATTGTGTGCATACACTTATAGTATAAAAGATGATATTTTGATATTTATATGTATCATGGAATGGTTAAATGAAGCTTTTCACATATGTATTGCTTACCATTTTTAGTAGTAAGAATGTTTAAAATTAACTCTCAACAATTTTCATCTATGTTTTTAACTATAGTTACCATGATGTACAGTAAATTTTTGAACTTACTATAGTCTAAGTGAAATTTTGTGTCTGTTGATCAACATCTTCTTAATAGCCCCCATGATGTTGAATTTTAATTGTCAATTTAACATATTGTAGAATCATCTGGAAAGGGTGTGTCAATGAGGAATTGCCTAGATTAGATTGTCCTGTGGGAATTAACTTAATACATTAATTCATGTGGAAAGACTTGTCCATTGTTAATGGCACCCTCTACTTTATGGGGGATTCTGGATTGTATAGGTACGGACGGCAGAGCACAAGCATGCATGCATTGATTCATTGCTCACTGCTCTTGGCTGTGAACAAATAGAATTTCAGGTCCATGCTTCAGTGACTTCCCTGCATTCATGAACTCTAGCCTGGAGTTGTTTTTGTCAGGGTATTTTTAATCACAGCAACAGGAAAAAAAAACTAATACACCCCACTCTCCCATTTCTAGCAATGATTATTTTATTCTCTAGGAGTTCTGAATTTATAGATTATACGTATAAATGATATTCTGTGGTTTTTCTTTCTGCGATTAGCTCACTTAATGATCTTCTGTTTTATTCGTGTTGGCACAAATGAAAAGAAAATCTTCTTTTCCAAGTGTAGATATACCACATGTTTTAATCCACTTATCTGATTGTCATTCATCCTGTTTCCATGTCTTGACTATTGTGTAGTCCACATGGGAATGAATATTCCTTCTTGAAACATGATTTCAGATCTTTTTAAATTAATTACAGTTTATTCACTTTGTATCCCACCTGTAGCTCCCTCCCTTCTCTCTTGAAAATCCCACTTTCCCTCCCTCTTCTCCACCCATGCCCCTCCCCCAGTCCACTGAGAGGGAAGGTCTTCTTTCCCTTCCCTCTGATCCTAAGTCTCATCAGGAGTGGCTGCATTGTCTTCCTCTGTGGCCTGGTAAGGCTGCTTCTCACTCAGGGGGAGATGATCAAAGAGCAGGCCAATTAGTTCATTCAGAGACAGTCCCTGTTCCCATTACTATGGAACACACTTGGACACTGAACTGCATCCATGGGCTACATCTGTGCAGGGATTCTAAGTTTTCTCCATGAATGGTCCTTGGCTGTATTATCAGTCTCAGAAAAGATCCCTATGCCCAAATTTTTCAGTTCTGTTGCTCTCCTTGTGGAGCACATGTCCTCTCCAGGTCTTACTCTTTCCCAACTCTTTCATAAGATTCCCTGCACTCTGCCCAAAGTTTGGCTATAAGTCTCAGCATCTGCTTTGATACCCTGCAGACTCTTTCAGAGGCCCTCTGTGGTAGGCTCCTGTCCTGTTCACTGTTTTCTCACTCTTCTGAAGTCCATCCTCTTTGCCTTTCTGAATGAGGATTGAGCATCTTAGCCAGAGTCCTCCTTCTTGATTAGTTTCTTCAGGTGTACAGATTTTAGTATGTTTATCCTATATTATATGTCTAATATCCACTTATACGTGAATATATACCCTGTGTGTCTTTCTGCTTCTGGGATACATCACTCAGATGATCTTTTCCAATTCCCACCATTTGCCTGCAAATTTCATGATTTCCTTGTGTTTAATTGCTGAGTAGTATTCCATTGTGTAAATGTACCACAATTTCTATATCAATTCCTCAACTGAGGGTTTTTCCAGCTTCTGACTATTACAAATAAAGCTGCTACAAACATGGTTGAGCAAATGTTGATTTCATATCTTTAGAGCATACTGAGAGGTAGAATTTCTGAATCATGAATTGTACAGGGGAGTTCTGTAGTCTGTTGTTTTTTATTGTTGAAGAATCTCAATACTGTCTTCCATAATAGCTCTATTAGCTTACCTTTCCTCAAAATGTTCATGGGTTTCTTTTCTCTACATCCTCCTCAGCGTAAATTCTAATTTTTTAATTGAAAATGGATTTTTCACACAATATATTTTGATTATGATTTTTCTCCCATCCACAACCCCTCCTAAATTCTCCTCACATCCTCTCATCAAAATGCACATGCTTTGTTTTTGTCTGTTTTAAAAAAACAGACATCTAAAATTCTAAGAAAATGAAATAATATAAAACCAAACCAAACTGAAATAGGAAAAAAACAAGTAAAATAAAAAGAGCTCTAGAAAATGCACAATAAGCACATGTAGATGAAGGCATACACACTTTTCGCACACATAGAAATTCCATTTAAACAAAACAAAACCAAAGCAAAAGCTCTGCTCAGCATTACAAAACTGAGCAGAGCCTCAAAACTGCCATTGAGTTCATCTGCTGTTAGGTAAGGGGCCTTCTCTTAATGTTTTTTATGTTCTGTGAGACTTCACTGAAAACTAGTTTTTCCTCTTAAAGTGGTTATCAATTGGAGATAGCTTCCTGTTCCAAGGTAGGATCTTGCATCTACATCCCTTCTCAGAGCCGGGACCCCCATCATTAGAGCCATGAGGGCTCTATGCATGCTATCACAGCCGCTGTGAGTGATCTGCATGGTAGGGTCTGCCTTTACTTTAAACTTTATTTCTTCTTCCTTTTCATCGTTTCTTACTACATTTGGGCCACCGTGTTCTTCCTTCAATAACTTAAAAATCTGTTTTGCCTTGGGGGGAATGGGTATGGTGGTTTCCTTTTCTCTGCTCATTGGTCTCAGCTTAAACATCTTGCTGGAGAGGTCTGCCTCATCTAATACAAAGACAGCTTCTGCTTCCCTCATTTTTCAGTTATCCAGAAACCCAAGATAATGATACTTACCCAAAGTTGAATTGTTTTCTTTATCATGTAAAATTCTAGATACCACTGTTTTAGAAATTCAAACTGTACTTCATGACCCAAATTGGCTTCTTTCATTCTTTCCCAATCCCACTCTTCCTCCCTCTTCTTTTCCTATGCCCCTCTCCCAGTCCAATGATAGGGGAGGTCTTCCTCCCCTTCCATCTGACCCTAGTCTATCAGGTCTCATCAGGACTGGCTTCTCTGTCTTCCTCTGTGGACTGATAAGGTCCCCCCCCCCCACTCAGGTGGAGGTAATCAAAGAGCCAGCCCATGAGTTCATGTCAGGGATAGTCCCTGTTCCTATTATTGTAGAACCCTCTTGGACACTGAGTTACCATGGGCTACTTCTATACAGGGGTTCTAAGTTATCTCCATGCATGGTCCTTGTTTGGAGTATCAGTCTCAGAAAAGACCCCTGTGCTCAGATTTTTTGGTTCTGTTGCTCTCCGTGTGCTCTCCTGTTCCCTCCATGTCTTTCTATCTCCCCCTTCTTTCATAAGATTCCCTGCACTCTGCCCAAGTTTGTATACGAATTTCAGCATATGTTTTGATACCCTGCTAGGTAGAGTCTTTCGGAGGCCCTCTGTGGTAGGTTCCGGTCCTATTCCCTGTTGACCCTGGTAAGATGCTCAATCTTTATTCAGAAAGGCAAATGAGATGGACATCGGAAAAGGGAGTAAACAGGCTTCTTTCGTTCTCATTTAAGTGAAGAGAAAAACAATAAAGACATATCACCCTCTCAAATGCGTAAATCACATGAAGCTTCAGAGTTGGGAATTAGTTCTTACACCCTTAAAAAATAGTAAATAGTGGTATTTAAAAGCTTCAGTAGATGTGGAAAAATAAAATTGTGAGGGAGGACACTGAAGAATGCTATCTTCATATGATGTACTGCTATTGGGCTGTCTATTATTACAGAACCTGGCATATTCTTTGTAATGACCCACAAAACTACTTTTCACTAGAAATGTATGCCTGTGTGTCTGGCCTGGTTTTCGTATGATGCTGCTGAATTTTGTACCTGATTGTGCTTTATTTTCCAGGCAGTTCACATCTGAGCTTATTGTCATATACAACAGCTACACAAATCTTATGACATGTTTTTTTTCCATAATAGTTAACACAGTACTATTTTATTTTATATGCCCTTTTTGTCTCTCATTTACTTTTAGTTTATCTCTTGTGCTTATCTAAGATTTTTTAATTATTTTCGTTGTAAGACTGAAGACAATTACGCAAGAAACAAGTATAAGTAAATTAAATATTCTTCATTTAATGAAACTAGTAAGTGACTATATTATGCGGCTGCCTAGAGAATCAAATGACAGTGTAAGTAAAGTATTTAGGAGTGTTTCTCCTGTGATATCACTCCTATATAAATGCTAGTTTTTTATTATTTTAATGAAATATTTACTGAAATGATTGACCGCTTATTAAACGATACTTATAAACTATGTTAAATGAAAAGAAAATTATGAAAATGTTTAAGGACTACACAATAACAATAATTCTAGGTCTGCATATTTTAATCTACAGAGCAGCCAATAAATACATTTCTCTGTATAAAATAACATTGCAACACATATTGGTCATAAGGCTTCTAAACTATAGGTTTGCTTTAGTCGTTTTGTAGCTAAAATGTGTGGGTGACTAAAGAAATGAGGTTTTGATGTCCAGAACGGTTATTTCCTCCCCTGATTCTACTGATAACGATAAACTCCATCTGAGTCATAAAACCACAATTAATCTGACAGGGAACTATATCAATCTCAGTTTCTATATCACTTTACTTACTGATAGGACAACAATTATATCCCCTAAGGCATACATGATTCCTGGCCAGAGTATGTCTACAATACTTATATCTATTATCATGAAGGGTTATGAAAAACCTTTTAAGTAAACAATTACTATTTATCTACTAGATTTGTAAGGAGGATATACAAAGACTTAATACTTTTCCCTTTTAAGTAGGAAAACCTACCTAACAATCTGATGGGAAATTTATCAATGTTCTGGTTTTTATTTTTCATCATAAGATTATACAAAATAGTGCTTTAAAAATATGATTTGGGTGTAAAATCAGGCCACACAGGCTCTTGTAAACTGCAAGCTGTGAGCCCCAGCACCCTTAACATTCCTACCAGTATGGAGTCTGTTCTTGTGTTTCTGATAAGGATTAAAAAATTATTAATGTTGTTGAAATGATGCCTAGTTTTGAGTAATTGGCCCCTCATCATAAACTTATTTTCTTTGTTGAATTCAGTTGTTAAGGATAATGGTCAGAGAAGCTTGTTATCCTACAAAACTGGATAATGAGCAATGTAAATGAACAAAAATATACTGAATTCAGAATATGAGAAAGGTTTTATGCTACATATTGTGGTAATCTAGAGATATCCCGTGTGTGGCTATTGCTGTTTGCCACTTTCTGGGAACTGCAGCTTTTACCTACTTCCAACCATTGGTTTGGATGGGATTAGCCCTTAAACCAAGTACAGCCATGGATGGTCCTTGCTGGGGTTAAGGTGATCAGCACAGCCAATCTCTGTAGCCAAAGTGTTGGATTTACAAGTAAGTATATTATTCATGAGTCTTGAACACATTTGTTGGTTGAGGCTCCTAAAATATAGGAGAAGCTTTTCTCAGCCTTTCTGTGGAAGCTGCCAGAAATATCATTGTCTCTCTGTGTAGCATTGGAAGAATGGGAGACTCTGGGAGAACTTGAGCTCTACACAGACACTAAAGATGAAGATACTGAAGATGTTCAAAGATGTATGAAACATCTTAAACAAATGCTAGGTAGCTGCATGTGGTTTTGGTATTTAGGAGTTAATTTCCTGCAAAGATGCCATTTGGTTAGTTGCTTTAACAAGCTTAGGCAGAAGTAAAGGTGCTGTGTCATTCGCTGTGCTTTTACAGAGGAAGGTTTGTACAACTCCACTAATGCTAACAGGGTTAGTGATATATGAAACAAAGGTTTGTGAAGAGGGTTCAGGTTTAAGTTATAACAGATGTCACTGGTTTTGTTGTTGTTGTTGCAAAGACACCATGTGGTTAATTGCTAGAAGAAACTTAGGCAAATGTAAACATACTGTATTATTCTATGTGCTTGCATATATGATTGTTTCTACCAGTGTTCTGCTACTGACACATTCAAAGATATATGAAAACACCTTAAACAAATGCTGGGTAGCTGCATGTGGTTTTGGAATTAAGAAGATTATTCTTTCTCCCAAAGACGCCATTTGGTTAATTGCTTTAACAAGTTTAGGCAGAAGTCAAGGTACTGTACCACTCACTGTGCTTTTACATAGAAACGTTTGTACAGCTCCTGTAATGCTAACAACGTTAGTGATGTATGAATATTTATTAAACAAATGTTTGGGAAGTTCTTTCCAGTTTAGTTATAAAAGAATTCACTATACTGTAGTATTGGCAGTAAAATAGGAATGTTTCAACTATTCTCTAATAAAGCAAGGGTTTCACAAGTGTTTATGTTTTCATTATAAAAGAATTTATTGTTTGTGCAAAGCCAACTTAGGTTGAATTGCCTGGAGCCAAGAATAGAGATGACTGAAGCCAGTCCAACCACTGGCCACAAAACACATTACCAAGCAACCTAAGTATGTTTTCTGTTACTTGCAAATATGTGAATAGATGGTATGTGAAAGCTACAACTCAGGTATTATCAGCATTCTGGAGTGTTTATTCATTTCTGTAATAAAACATGATATAGAAATTAAAAATATTTTGTGGAAATATAATTGAGTACTGATGACTATCTACTGGAATTATCCTGACCTGATTTATTACCACTTTCCACTCTGGAAAGATCCTTGAACTTTTGCCCACCCGTTTTCTTGAACATAAAATGGGCTGGATACCCCTCCTCCTTTTTGTTGTCTCTTTCCTTTGTAAGACCCTATTTCACTTATAAGGCATGGTAATACTCCTGCAGTGTCTGTGGTACTAGCTTTTAATTACAGCAAGATTAACAATAGTAGTTGAATTTAAAGTTGTATACCTCAGGTCAAAAATAATCTTATAAAATCACATCTATAAAATTGTTACATATGGTTCTTATATTTAGATCATCTCTATAGTGCTGAATCTATTTTATGTGTCAAGCTATATTAATCTGAATAATAATATTGAATAGGTTTCTAATGATTTGAAACAGAAATTCTGTTTTGGGGAAAACTTTCTTCTCACAATCTATATTTGTCTGAGGAGAATGCGGGACACTCAAAAGCTTAAAATGTAGTTAAATATTTTTGACAAAGAAGCCAAAACCATTCAATGGAAAAAAGACAGCATCTTCAACAAATGGTGCTGGTCCAACTAGATATCTGTATGCAGAAAAATGAAAATAGATCCATATTTATCACCTTGCACAAAGCTAAAGTCCAAGTGGATCAAAGACCTCAACATAAAACCAGACACACTAAACCATCTAGAAGAAAAAGTGGGAAAGACCCTAGAACTCATTGGCACAGGAGACTACTTCCTGAATAGAACTCCAACAGCACAGGCTCTAAGATCAACAATCAATAAGTGGGATCTCATGAAGCTGAAAAGCTTCTGTAAAGCAAAGGACACTATCATCTGAACGAAACGACAGCCAACAGATTGGGAAAGGATCATTACCAATCCTACTTCTGACAGAGGGCTAATATCCATATATAAAGAACTCAAGAAGTTAAAGCAAGAAACCAAGTAATCCAACTAAAAAATGAGGTATGGAGCTAAAAAGAGAACTGACTGTAGAGGATTATAGAATG
>JAQQSO010006077.1:0-11565 GCA_028658305.1 Pachyuromys duprasi
CAGGGCTGTCTGAAATGGTGCCTGAGGCCTTCTCTGTCTGGCCCGTGGTCAGACACCCGAACTGGGGTTTTTGCTGGCGGATGCGTGCAGCTTTTGCCCTCAGTGTGCGGTGTGGTCAAGTGGTCCCAGGATCCTCTCAGCCGTGGGTTGAGACAGAACTCGGGTTCTTCCCAGATCCGCTGGCGGACTCACACACTGACTGAGTTTTTGCTGGCAGAAGCGTTCGGCTCGCGCCCCCGCAGTGTGTGGACTGGTCAAAACGGTCCCCCAATCCACTCAGTCTGGGTGGTTCCGATGATCGGTCCGAGCCCGCAGCACACCCGCGGGTCGAAGCAGAACCCGGGTGCAGTATGAGCTCGCAGGGCGCAGTTCAGCAAAAAGGACACCTGGTTCCTCCTGAGACTGCTGGCGAGACTGTACGATCCAGTCTACAATGGCGGGTGCGGGCACCCAGCGTGGCTGCTGGTCCAGATCAGAGCTGTGCGCCGCTGGTCACCAGGAAATTTCTCCAGGTAATAACTGGGTGTCCCTAGGGTTTTCCCACTTGATTTTCTCACCATAGGAGTTCTGCTTACCTGGCACTCACAATGCTGGCATTTTAGGTCTCAGAGTTCAGTCTCCTGGTCACTGAGTTGTTTCTGCTCTCCTACTCCTCAGACACAGTGTTCTCTCGTGGCAGCCATCTTGGATCCCATCAATAAAAATCTTAAATTTAGCAAAAACATCCTTTTAATTTGATCTATAGAAAGTAGCAGTTTCCACTTGGAATGCTTCTCTTCTCTGAATATTTTGGATAAGTCTCTCCTTTGGTCATCTCACAGTCTTGTAGGAGCTTTCCTGGGCAGGGATCATGTCACCCTATTCTAAAGATGAGAAACCAGAGGTTAAAGAAGTTAACCAGACAAGAAAAAAATGTTGAAACTGGATTTAACTTCATTCCCAGAGTGTAGCAAATTTTAAAATATTTCCCCTATTTTATTTGTATATAAAAGGCAAACCAAAATTAAATATCCATACTGTATAAAATAAGAGGTTTGGATATATGTGTGATTTTATTTTTAGATCTTTGTACATCTGATTAGTCTACTTGTAAATAAGCCATGATCTGAGACCAAACACCTCAGAGGACTTGATTTAATATCATTTTAGAAGCTATTGAGTGTGACATTCTACTGTTTTTCTGGTTAGATTTTGCATTAGGAAGGGCCTTAGACTGTAGCTCTCTATGCTTTGGATGGATTTGTGAGGATTTGTCATTGTAACAATGATAACCTTGAAGGCTTTAACAAGGCTCTGGCCCTGGGTCTTCTAAAAAAAGGTTTCAGTAAGCTTCTTTCTATTTTCTTTATGGCATGTATGATAAAATTCCACATGTAAAATGATCTGGGCCAAAAGTTTGTGCTTCAGAAATATTTTGGTAACGTTAGAGTTTAATAGCTGTGAGTGTTTAATAGATTACGTTCTCTTTTTCTTGCATAATTTTGAGGAAGTTACATATTTCAATAAACTTTTCTTTTTCTTTAAGAATCAAGTTTGCATAAAGTTTCTCATATTTTCTTATCATATTACCCATGCTTATGGGGTCTGTGCTAATAGTTACTTTTCATTCTTTGATATTGGTAACCTGTATTTTTGTTTGTTTGTTTGATATAGTTTGTCATTCCCTTTAGTATTATAAAAGACCCTCTTTGGCTCTGGCCATTTTCTCCGTTTTATATTTTTCTCATTGGTTTAAGCCCTTTGAATATGTCTTTTTTTATACCATTTTTATTTTTTTCTCTTCATCTTTTCCTAGATTTTTTTAAATAGTTGAAACCTTGGGCCACTGATTGAATCTTCAAACATAAAATCTTTAGAAATTAAGGTTGTTTTTTTTCCTAAACTCCAATTTATATAAGTATTATTTTATTTATATATGCCCAAAATATTATTATTATTGGCCATCTAGTGCTAGGCATAAGACTTGCCTTTAAGGTGTGGTTTATTTTTTTAATTAAATTTTTATTTTTTACATTAATTACATTTTATTTGCTTTGCATCTCAGTTCTAGCCCCCTCCCTCATTCTTTCCTAATCCCATCCCACCTCCCTCATGCTCTCCCATGCCCATCTCCAAGTCCACCCGTAGGGGAGGTCCACCTCCCCTTCCATCTGACCCTAGCCTATCAGGTCTCATCAGGACTGGCTGCAATGTCCTCCCTCAGGGAGGTTGGTCAAAGAGCCAGCTACTGAGTTCCTGTCAGAGACAGTCCCTGTTCCTCTTACTAGGGAACTCACTGGGATACTGAGCTGCCATGAGCTTTCTTTGTGAACACTTTTCTAAACCTCTCTAGTGTATCTTTTAATTCCATTTTTATATCGTGATTTATTTGACATTATGTTGCTTTACTCATAGTAATTAGAGTTTTAATGTATGTAACATTATGATGAACTTCAAATTCAATTATGCTGTTATCAGACAGTATGTTCTTACATTTATTATCCTTTAATCTTATGGAGACATTATCATCTTTGGTGTATGTATCATACATATATCATGCATCATATTGTGTGTAACATTAAAAGTGAGTATTTGGTAATTAATAACATAGTCTTACTATCACAGCTACTATATATAGAGATAACAAGGTCTAAGTCAGAACTATGGACTATGACTAGACATGAATTACCTTTTTCATACAGTGGAGGACTTAGACCAAGTAGTTAACTAGCTTTTGTCTGGTTTACTATATTCTCACTATTATTAATAATTTAGATACAATTTCCCTAGGAAATTGAGACAGGAAGGGTGATAATTATGTTACACAGGCTTTTGGTTAAGATCACAGAGAAATATTTTTACATCTGGATAAGAGAAAGAAGTAAGCTGTGGGCCAAGATCTGTCTGATAAGCCTTGACAGATTCACCTTGTGAGTGCCCTGGGCTAGCACACAGGGCTCCATGCTTAGCAGAGTTTCCACATTCACTTGAAATTTTTGTCTTCAGCACTAAAGATCAAATCCATTGACCACCTATGAGGCAAGTGCTTATTTTGATTCCTAGACTATTTTAAAATTGTTTCTACCTCTCATTTATGTATTTATTATTTCCTTTATTGAAAATAGTTTCTTTTTTTTTACATAACATATCCTAATTATGCTTTCCTCTCCCCCTGCTCCTTCCAGCCCTTCCCCCAACTTTCCTCCCATGCAGATCCACTCCCTTTCTGGTTTTTTTTTTTTTAATCAGAAAAAACCCTCAGGCTTCTAAGAGGTAATATTAAATATATAACAAAATAAAATGTAATGGTATAAAACAAAAACTATCATGTTTAATTTGGGCTGGGAAAGACCAATAGAAGAAAAAGAGCCCAAGAGAAAGAACAAGAATCAGAGACCCACTTGTTCTCACACTCAGGAAGCCCATAAAATCACTACAATGGAAGCCATAATATGTCCACCAGGGACCTGGTGTGCAGGCCCTGAGTGTGCTGCTTCCTCACCTGTTGGTTCGTAGGAGCTTTGTTCATTCATGGTGATTTGGAGGGCCTTATTTTCTTTGTGTGCTCTAGCCTTTCTGGCACTCACTCTTTCTGCTTACTCTCCTGGCAGTTCTGAGTTCTGAGGAGGTAGGGGGAGACATCCCTTTCAGGGATGAGTGTTCTAAGGTTCATTTATAACATGGCACCCCACACTTCAGTATTGTAGCCCACAGAACCCACTCCTGTTCCTCAACTTCCTGCAGTAATAGTAATGTACTACCCAGAAAAGAGAAGTTGGGTCTGAGGAGTTAGGGCTGCAAGATGCCTTCTACTGTTTGAGACAATCTGACCCATTCCTGTCTCAGAGACAACTGAGAATCAATTCATCAAGTTTTGATAGTCCAATCACCTTTGTCTCTTGCCTCATACTCCAAAAGTAAAGGATATTCCATCCCATATTGCTGATATCTGCTGTCATGTTCTCTGCATCAGAACCTGTTTATTTTTCAATTACAGAAAAGATGAGACTTTTTTACTTAGATCTTGCACACACAAAGAAAGAGCAAGCAGCCATCTCTAATGCAGCAACTTGTTAGCTCTCTGGCATGCTTCCCAATGCTAATCTTACGTATTCATGTTTTCTAATTCTTATGAGAATTCAGAATTTGTATTTGAAATTGAACAAAATCTGATTCTACCCTGTGAAAATAATTCACATTCAGCTTACTCTTATCTGAACTTACACCCCCAGCAGACCATCCAAGTAATTATAGAAAGCAAATGAATGCTGTTTTGCAGGAGATGGTCTATAACACCCCTTTAAATATCAGAAACTTAAAAATAAATGCTTCTTGTTAAAATGGCCCATGCATCTAACAAAAAAGAAGATGGGCTGCTTGGGCATAGTCTGCCATTTTAAAACAGATGCTCCTGTTTGACAAAGTTAGTTGAAGCAAACCTGTCAAATGCCAAAATGTAGAGTATTAAAATTTCAATGAAATGTCAGAAGAATTGGGGAAACCAGTGAATTTAAGAAAATCTGTCATGAAGATGGCATTACGTGTTTCTTTATGCCTGAGTCTGGGTGGCATATGGAAGTTTAAAAATATAACCTAATGATGTGCCTTTATGGGTATAGGTTTATGTAACCTAATTGCGATACCAGTGTCACTCTCGGTTAATTTGTTAGGCTAATGAAATATGTGTTCCTTTGAACTTAGCTGGGGTAAGCTCTGTCCAACATTGCTACAGTTTCTGAACCATGCATTTTCCGTTATTGACTCTTACTTGAAGCCTAGAAATAAGTATAACAATTTGAGGCACTTTCATAATGTGTAGCTGTGAGAAACAAGTTCGATTTGAGACACTGCTGAAAGCCATAAGGTAAAGGAGGAGCATGATTAGCAAGAGCTGAGAGTAAGGTAGTAAAAAAGAGTCTTGAAGGCCTGGTTGCTTATTAGAAGTCTCAGTTTTCAAATTTAAACATTTGGAATGTGTTTTTTAAAAACAAGATGAGTTTTGAAAAATGTTACAAAAAGATTGTATTGCCTTCTGACATGCTCTTCAACTAGCTTTCCTTAGGTCATCATGTTGTATGGCCATGCCACATAAGTAACTAACATTGGTTTAAAAAAAAAATTCCCATCAGCTAAGTCAGTCTTTGTTTTCACCAGCTTTTCTGTGAATACAATTTTCCTATTTGTAGGGCCAATCCAGTCTCTTTTTTTAAAAGTAATTTATTTATTTTTATATTAATCACAGGTTATATATTTTGTATCCCAGCTGTAGCCCCCTCCCTCATTCCCTCCTACTCTCTCCATCTCTCATTCATCTTCTCCCTGCCCCCCTCCAAGTCCACTGATAGGGGAGGACCTCACCCCCTTCCACCTGACCCTAGCTTATTGTGGCTCTTCACGGCTGGCTGCAATGTCCTCATCTGGGATCTAGTTAGGCTGCTCCTCCCTCGGGGGTGGGGGGGGGGCAGTCGACAAGCCAGCCATTGAGTTCATGACCGAAATAGTCCCTGTTCCCCTTACTAGGGTACCCAGTTGGGTACTGAGCTACCATAGATCACATTGGAGCTGGGGTTATACTTTGTATCCATACATGGTCCTTGGTTGGAGAAACAGTCTCATAGAAGACCCCTGTGCCCTGATCTATTTGGTCTTTGTGGAGCTCTTGTCCTTGTCAAATCTTACTAACTCCCCCTTTTTTCATATGATTCCCTGCACTCTGGTAATGGTTTGGTTGTGAGTCTAAATATCAGCTTTGATTCATTGTTAGTTAGAGTCTTTCAGAGGCCCTCCGTGGTAGGTTCCTGTCCTGTTGCTTGTTTTCTCCTACATTCAATGTCCAGTCTCTTGCATTTAGTTACAGGCATTCTGATTGCTCACACTGATTCAACCCTTTAGCAGACTAATTGCTGCTCCAGGACTAGATAGAGAGACCCTTCATCTTAATTTGACTCTCCCCCCCAAAACTGGCCTACTAAAATGCATGATATATTTCTTTAAGAAGCCACATAAAATCCAGCAGAATGGACACAAGGGTACCAGAGTAGGAGACCTGTACTCACTTATTGACGTTTAACTGTGTAAAGCCCAATACAAGCTCTTTGAACTAGCCACTATATGTTCTTTTAAAATTTATTTATTATTAATTGCAGTTTATTAACTTTGTATTCCAGCTGTAGCACCCTCCCTTGTCCCCTCCCAATCCTACCTTCCCTCCCTCATCTCCTCTCATGCCCCTCCCCAAGTCCACTGATAGGGGAGGTCCTCCACCCCTTCCATCTGACCCTACCCTATCAGGTCTCATCAGGACTGCCTGCATTGTCTTCCTCTGTGTCCAGGTAAGGCTATTCCCCCCATCAGGAGGAGTTAATCAATGGGCCAGCCACTGAGTTCATTTAAGAGACAGTCCCAAATTAGCCACTATTTTAAGCAAGGCTATAAGATTGATCGTTTGCAAATTTATTTCACATTTTCTTGAAAGGAAAACCACTAGGTACTCTGATTTAGGTATATTGCATATTTTCACTGCCAAATGACTGTGTGAAGTAGAAACTGTTGTCATTACATGGCTGTTGAGGAAGCGCCAGTTCAAGGAGAGTTTCAGGAGCTTCCCAGTTTCCCAGTTCTCACCCATGAGCAGCTTATGCCAGTGACTGTCCAGTTCCTAAGCTAGTGCTGATTTTTCACTGAAAAATAAAGGATGTTCCTCTGTGGCTGATTCTTCTTTCTTTGAGAGAAACCCATGGACCATATTATTATAAAGATATATCATAGAAGTTTTTGAGCTATAATAGATGTTTATATAAATGAAAACATTCAGTGCACAAGATAGTTTTCACTACTGTTCTACATAAATACTCTATTCTTTAATTCTGTCTTCTTTTTTAGGTTTCTAATCCCTCCTCTTTTTGGAACTCTCCTTTCTCCTCATTCTTTTCCTTCTCTGCCTCTTCTCCATCTCCTTTTCTTCTTCTCTATCTAACACACAGCGATCTATGTACACATTCCATCCGGGTTTTATGCATATGCAAATACAATGATAAATTCAAAGACTATGCTTATAAAACACATCTTAATTAATTATTGAAATTTATTGTGCTTCAACACTAAAGTGATATTTGTCAGAGTCTAAAGGTTTTATTTACCACACTGTTAACTGTACAATGAAGAAGGATTTGGTAAGTATATTTTGGAAGTTTAATTATGCACAGTTCTTACATGTTGAATAACCTAAGATCAGTTTTGGTGCACCTACTAATTTGGACCATCTGGGTGATTGCAACTCATTAATATTATAATTCCTGTTAGCTTAAAATCCAACTTGGATGATTCAATTTCTGGAAAGGCCCTCGGTGTTTGTTGTTATAAATCCACTGAATTGAGAGATACATATCCTCTAGTTCAGCTATCCAAATTTACAGATAAGGAACCAATACTTTCCAGGTCGTCGGTCTGGTTAATTACAGATTTAGGACTGGAGCTTCTGTATCATACATTTCTTTCTCATTCACATCTTGTGCTTCTGAAACAATGAAGCAATGCTACTTACTAAAATAAAGCTTCTAGTTTTTGTTTCCACATATATATTGTGTAAGTTTTATATGTAATTTTATTTGCATGTTTCTCCAAAGATGAAGTGGGGTCATTATATTTCAGAATATAGCAACTAGTCATCAGTTGGAGTGTGATGATGCACAGAGGATGAAGGTTTGATAATGTAGTAAATTCTAGGGTATTTTATTGGCTATAAAAATCTTCCTTAAAGAGCTTAAAACATCTGCTGTACAGAGAAATTTGAATAGCATATGAATTACTAAACTTACATTAACCAATACATCTCCTGTTATCTGTCTTCTAGGGGTAAAATTAATCAAGGATGCTGTATATCATAAGACAGTTTTTATGCTCACAAAAAGTATTTGCATAATGAAGAGCCAGCATCCTAACTAAATTATACCTTTCAGCTTGAAAAATGTGGATCACTTGAAAGTAATACATGTGTAAAATAATATATCTTTTAATGTATCATAATAAGTTATGATACTAATGTATTAGCACACTCATTTCAAAAGTCTTATTCTATTGACAGATTTGATACGTTTCTTTGAATATCTTCTCTACCGAGCCTTTCAGAAATATTTACACAATTTGAAATCAAGGGGAAGACAGTTCACTTACTTTGTGTTTATATTTTATATAAATGTATAACTTGTTTATAAATTATCCATGTATATTTTATGCATTTAATAAAATAACTAAGAGGAACGTTAAATAAAAGAATGCATGTCCTTAGTTAGCTTGTAATTGTTAAATAATAATTTTATTACCTGCATTATGCTCCACCTATGTTTCAGACTGGGTTCTTCAAAACCAGAGATTGACTTTCTGTCCCAATAACATAGGGTAAAATTGCAATTCAGTGTTTAAAGCTCTTAGGATTTGTATATCACTATATCCACCAATTTAATTATTTCTGACTCATTTTTTAAAGCATGAAAATTTGAAACTCCTCCCTGAGTATTGTTTTAAATTGTTTATCAATCGCATCATATTGCATTTGATTTTAGGGTCCCAACTTTCATTTTTCTTGTTTTAACTGTGAAGCTCTTTTTAAAGAGAAACAAGTAGACATGAAAGATAGGTTTACAGAGACCTGTTATATGGGTTTTCTACATGAAGAGGAAATATGATCAATTATCTTGCTTTAGACGGTAGATGGATTATTTGTGATACTGGTACCCTGCATTATCTGTTTTCATTAATATATTGAATACAAATATTTATTTATATTATGAAATCTTGATTATTGGGTGTGCAAAAATTAAAATGAAATGTGACACAAAGTTCAGAAAACTTTTTTTGTCACCTTGATACTTCAAAGGAGCCATGTTGAGCAAAGCAAGGGTATCATTTGTATAATTTGTGCTCTCTTGTGAAATACCCCTATTAATTTCAGAACCGTTTTCCACTTTGATTAACACCTGTGGAACAAATACAGAATTCATTTTTAGAGGTTGTATTTTCAAAATATTTCTACATCATCTTTTCTATAAGTTAAAATTCATTTCAAAGTCTATGCACCCTGTAATTGTTAACATAAAACAAGAGAATATTGTTCTTCAATTGAAAACAACTAAGAGAACTGTTTATTGATCTGCACAAATTAGGATATTTGAGGCTGAGGAGTGTGCTTCGGAGTGTGAAGAATATCAGTTTTTCAAGGGATATCTGAAATTTGACCAAGATCATGCCCAATCCAGGAAGTACAGTATGGGGATAAACAAAGCCTCTATAGCAAGATCTATAAGCTAATAGATCTACATGGTCAGAATGACCAGTTCAACAATTTATGCAGATGGTAACTTATGCCATTAACAACTACAAAGGAACACTCCATACCCATCACCACTTTCTGTAAAATTAGACAGAATGTTGCCTACAAATCTGACCATGTTACACAAATTTAAAAAGTAAGATGTTGAATTCCTTTATGGAGGCCTCTTATCATTCCCCAGGGTTAAACAGTGCCAATAATACATGATTTTCCCTTTAGTGCTGCATCCTATGATGCTCTTCCATACTTATTCTATATAGATCATGGCCATCCATTACAGCCAGTGCTAAGTGATGCCACTCTCTGTTTCTCACATAGTATTTCCTCACATGGATGTGTCGTGGTATATTTAATAACTGTCTTACTGAATAGTTCTTGAAATTCAACAACTAATCATTTCTATATAGTGGAAAAGTGAAGAGCATAGTACACCCCTCTTTGTGATCTCTTGTTTTGTTTTATACTACTTCAAAAGAACAAGAATTACTTGACAAAAAATTACTGGGAATTTTTATTTTAAAATTTATACACCCTGTTAAATTGTTCCCTAAAGAATTCTATAACTTATAAACTCACAATTCACTTTATCAGTTGTTAAAATTTCATTCACAGTATGATTAGTAAAGATTTTTTTTCCTCTACTTAAGCCTCATTTTTACCTAGCCACTAGTACAGTGTGGGTGTTACGTCAATTTTTTTTCACGCATAGTTTTCATATAATTTGAGTCACTGAGTTGCTCATCTTTCTTCCTCTAAAACTTTTAATTCTTTGTGTTTGGAAAACATTTGTTTGTTGCTTCACTAAAAGTGCTTTAATTTTGTTGCAACTACCCTTGTAATGGCTGTATGGTGAGTTCTACCATAGAACAATTGTGCTTTTATATGTGGTTTAATTATCGAGTCCTTTTATATTTTTATATTTGTGTGTGTGTGTGTGTGTGTGTGTATGAAAGTACAAATACACACATATAGTCATGGGTATATATTCATGCTACTCATATAACTCAATATTTTCTAACAAGTTGAACTCTTTGGCAGTGTAAATTTAAGGGAAGCCTGGAGTGTCTGGAAACCAACCTAATTTCATATTTTAGCTTCTTGGACTGGTTTTTAAATTAGAGACATTTGAATAATATGGAATTTATTAAGTGAGTGCTGTGACATTGAATCACTATAAGATTTTTCATTCTTGGCTGGTTTTATGAGAGAAATTATGTCACTATTTGAAATGTTGACTGGGAACACAGGCTGAGATACATCTAGGAGAGCCACTTAGGTAGAACGCAAGCCTTGGATTGTGAAAATGATGATTAAACGTACTGCAAGAAAATGGTCTTGTGATCATGTTAGTGGAGTGATTTGGCATGAAAACAGAACAGCAGGAAACAATCCACTTGAACTGGGAGTGAAATCTTGAGGGCTACTTGTATTTGAGTGTGTATGTACACAAACCGCTCATATACAAACGCACATACATTCAGAATGTATAATACAATATGCAACTACTAATAAAAACTATAAAGTAGAAGACAATGATCTAAATTTTTAAACCGTTGACTTATCTCACTTCATTCTTAGAGCAAGCTTATGAACTGAGGTCTGATATTTTCCCTGGGGCATTAGAGAAAGAAGTTGTGTGCAGACAAGGTCCATGACTTGTCTACGGTAGCACGGACTGTAGGAAGGACGGCAGTATAGACACAGGCAATTCATTTCCAGGTTCAAGTGCAAGTTCAGAGCTCCAGCATTGACTGCCACTTCACCCCTGCCAACCACACTTAAAGCATCATGTGCAACCCTTCGGACTTCTTCAAATAATTTTATTATTCTATTTAATAATTCAAGGCATAAGGTACATTTCCCCTGCCTAAATTTTGCACCCTAATGTCAAAAACGGGAGCATGAGGCACAGAATTTTTAAACAAGTTGCTCTAGGCCACACAGACAAGCAGACATCTGGATCACTGCTAAGGAGATTATTCCACTGCTGCTTTCCCAACGGCAGGATCGGACAGCAAGTTTAAATAGCACATATGTCTCACAGTGCCTGAAGCTGCCAACTAAATATCAACACAGCAATAGACGTTTTAAGTGTGATTTACACATAGAAATCTTTTTTTTTGATTTTTTTTAATTTATTTATTTTTATCTCAATCACAGGTTGGGTACTTTGAATCCCAGGCTTAGCCCCATCCCCCATTCCCTCCTACCCTCCCACTCCCTCCCTCATCTCCTTCTTCCACGCCCCCTCCAAGTCC
>JAQQSO010006078.1:0-11564 GCA_028658305.1 Pachyuromys duprasi
TCCATATGAAGTTGAGTATTTTTCTTTCAAGGTCTATGAAGAATTGTGAAGGTATTTTGATGGGGATTGCATTGAATCTGTAGATTGCTTTTGGCAATATGGTCATTTTCACTATATTAATCCTACCAATCCATGAGCACGGGAGGTAATGAGGGAGCAAGATACAGGAGAGATATAAAGTTAATAAACTGTAACTAATAAAAAAAGAAAAAGTATCCACTTATTGGAGTATCACTTTTAATTATTAGAATTTTACTTTCAGGAGCAAAAGTATTTCATTTGCTTGAATTCTGTTTATTATTAATGTTTATTTTCTTTTCTTTTATGGATACTAGACCTATAAGATAGGATAAACATACTAAAATCTGTAAACCTAAAAAAGCTAAACAAAAAGGAGGTCCTGGGGTAAGATTTTTCAATCCTCACTTAGAAAGACAAATGGGATGAACATTGAAATTAGCGGAAAACAGGAAACAGGACGGGAGCCTACTGCAGAGGGTCTCTGAAAGACTCTACATAGCAGTGTATCAAAGCATATACTGAGGCTCATAACCAAACCTTGAGCCGAGTGCAGGGAATCATATGAAAGAAGGGGAAGTTAGTAAGACCTGGAGAGGACAGGAACTCCATAAGGATCAATTGTATCTGGGTACAGGGGCATTTTCTTAGACTGATTCTCTAACCAAGGATCATATATGGATATAACTTAGAATCCCTGCTCAGACATAGCCCATGGCAGGTCAGTATCTAAATGAATAAACTAGTAAGGTGAATAGGGACTGTCTCTGACATGAATTCAGAGGTTGGCTCTTCGACATCCCCCAACCCCCAAGGGAGGAACAGCCTTGCTAGGCCACAGAGGAAGGCATTGCAGTCAGTCCTGAAGATACCTGATAAGCTAGGGTCAGATGGAAGGGGAGGAGGTCCTCCTTTATCAGTGGACTTAGAGAGGGGCAGGGAGGAGATGAGGGAGGATGGCATTGAGAAGGAATGAGAGAGGGGGCTATAGCTGGGATGCAAAGTAAATAAACTGTAATTCATATAAAAAATAAAAAAGTGATACTCCATCTTATGTGTAGAGAGAGCTAATGATTTACGGTGACATACATAATTCCATACATTCTTCATTGTCTGCTGATGGGTATAACTAAATGTGTTCATGCATAGAACAGCATAATACTTATAAGAACAATAAAGGGAGACGACTGGTATGGGATTCAAGAGGAAAAATAAGAGAAGAAAAATAGGTAGAGACTTTCTGAAAGAAAATAATTGAGAGTTGGAAATATTTAGGGAAATGGAACTTAGGTTCATTTGGGACAGAATATATATTCAAATTAATGGTTGGGGACACATTGCATTCTTCTTGCACACTAATTATATGTTGCATTTCTTTACATGTCACAGTACTAAATGAAATTTCAATCCATGTATTATAGGAGAAGAAAATAGAAGTTAAACATTTTGCCTTATGTCACACAGCTGTTTAGTGCAGATCTATAATTGGAGCATGTGAGTCTGGACACAGCGCATCCTGTTAAGTACTCATGCTGTGAGAAAATAAAGTGTCATAATAATGCTGTAATACACAAGAAAAGAAAAGAAAAGCTAAGGGACAGGTGGAAGAGAGAAACACCAGATAACAGATCTATGATCAAAGACATAAGATAAAAGAGATAAGAGGAGAGATGTGAGGTAGAACTGGGTAAGTAATTTGAAAAGATAAATGACTAAAGGAAAGTAGAAAGAACTTGTCCTTCACAAAAGGACAGACAAAGAAAATTAAGAAAAATTAATGAGGAGAGAATGCAATTGCCTACTAGTTTTCCATCTATGGTCAAATTTAATTTTACATTTATTCCTCTAATGTGTAGGATACAGTTGGAAGAACCAGGGGGCATCTCTAGTGCCAAGGAGATTTTGAAGAAGCAGGAATCCAGGAAGGACATTTATAAAGGAATCCATGTAATCTACTAGGTAAGTAAGCTGTGGTATCAAAGAAAAAGTACAATTCCACATAATAATGAAAGTGCTGAGACAGAGATGATGCTACTGTTTCCAAGTCCTCTGTTATTCATCTCTTCTATAAGTATTCAGTTTGTATCTCTATTCTTCATCAGTAAATCCAGAAAGACAAAAATTGGGCATAACAAAATTGTTTGAAAGTGAATTTAGTAAGTGTATTTTACTTAGTGTAGTCTTAAAATCAGCTCAATGAATAGAAATGATTGATGGAACTTGTTGTGCCAGGCAATAAGTTGAATTAGACAGATTTGAAGAAAATCAAATAAATTAAAGTGCATTATCTTACCTGGTTTCTCGTGGTGCTATGAGGATGCAATTGATGGCAGTGCTTGCAAGCAAATGAAGTGGAATATTATTAATTAAGGATCATCTTGAGAAACAAAGTATGTAGGACAAGTTTATTAAGAGAATGAGAGTAAGAAATTGGTTTAAACAGTCATAGGGATGGTTTAGTAAAAATTGAAATCCATATGACATTCTGTGAGGAAAGCACACTAGAACTCTATGATGACGGCAATTCTGCTGTCTGTAAACAAAAACTTCCTCTATCAGTTCAGCTCAAAATTACTATCAACTAATTAAAATAACCTCAATAAGATTATTTTAGATTATCCCTTCCTTAACAACATTGTGGACTTTAATTGTAAATGAAACATATTCTCCCATCTGCAGTTTAAGATTTGATTGGGTAACTGAGAACCATAGTTCATCACGTCTACTTGTAAAACTGAAAATCGTGGGTGCACAATATTGAAGGTAGACTTTTTCTAATGTGATCATAATTTTAGTTCTCATCATTGTCCATACCTGTGATTTAAGCTGATCATTCACAGTTGTCTTGGATGAAACAGCAATGTGCAACATGTGTGACTCCCTGTAGTAAATATGTATGTGTATATATATATATATATATATATATATATATATATATTCACCATGATCCATAGTTAGTGTTTGACTCTAATGCATTTACTCCACTCATTATAATTAAAGTGCTGGTGTAATTCATTGAAAGATTTTATTTTAAGGAAAGCCAGCAATGCGACATCATTCAGGCAGGGATTCATTGCATTATTAAATTCAAACCAATAAGCGCTGTTACCGACATCTATATTTCTATTTTTTTTCCTATAATTTTCTCTGCATGTGGATTCATTAGTTGTTACTGGATTTTATTGACAGCTGCAGATCATTGCAACAATTGCATTTCATGACATTTGACAGATGTGTTAATTTCAAACTTGAAAGCCGCCAATGGGAAACCGGTACCATCTATTGTCTCTATTTTCATTCATTTCAAAGCCACAATTAAATTCCATATTGGCAATTATCAAAATCCTTACTCTTTATTAAGACTAAGGGTTTTGTATATTTAGCAGAATGGTTATTATTTGTTTCTAAAAATTCCAGACTATTTGATACAACCTATATTCAAATAAAAAACAAACTTCTCATTTGTTTTGATTTAGTTATTATGACTCATTTAATAATTACTTTCTTAAAATGTCAGGTTTGGAACTGTTGTTTCATAATACAAATGTCTACAATACCTTGCATCATAGGTAAAATACAAACAAGAATGAGAAAAACCATATATGAAGCTAGTGAAAGAAAGAGGTAATGTAGCAAACAGCATCATACTGTAAAATTTAAAATAAAGTTTTTCTAAAATTAACATATTCACAGTTATCACATCTTCACAGTTATCACAAAATTTTTAGGATTCTGGTATTCTTCCTCCAAGAGTATTTTGTCCACTCCAGAAGTCATGGTCCAGACATTGTCACTTACAATCCATTTGGTAGGCTCCCACTGTCCTTAGGTCTCTACTCTTTCTCAAAAGCATCATTTTCAAATACTTAAGCATTAATGGTGACTGGGGTTTGATTTTACACATTGTCATATTCACTTTATTGCCAATGTAGACTGTATACTTTCTTCATTTTTCTTTCTTTATCATTATACATGAATTGTCTCTCTGCTTAACTCATATCTAGTGAGTTATAAATTCAACAGCATTGGCTACAAAATAAAGAACATGTTTCATCTTTAAAATTATTTATTCAAATTACTTATGAAGTGATGAAAAAATTATATGATTTATAAAATATTGGAAAAAAGAACTACATAATACAATTAACACTTCAAAATATCTAAAATAAAAATGAAATTAGTAAAAGACAAGTGAAAAGACTAAGTGTTTCTAAAAAGCAAAATATTTCTACAATCTCCACTTGTTTATATTTTAAAATACAACATATACTTCTCTATTTTGTATCACTTTAACTTTAAGCATAAATTAATGTCAACAAGAAAATGCAATAATTTCTCATATTAAAATGAAACTTACTAAGTGAACTCCCCTATCAGTGGACTTGGGGAGGGGCATAGGAGTGGATGAGGGACTAAGGGTGAGATTGGGAGGGGATTTGTTAGGATACAAAGTGAATTAGCTGTAAGCAATAAAAAAACAATTTTATAAAGGTAAAAAGAAAAATGATACTTACTATATTCCAAATTAAATGAAATAAATACCTGAGTACATTAGAGAGAAGTTTTTACATTTAATTCCTCAAAATATGTATTCATAATAAATTTATATTTATTATATAAATGTATAATAAATATATATAATAAATATATTTATTTATATGTCATGAATAAATATTATATATATTATATATACATATATACATATATATATATATATATATATATATATATATATAATCCAACTAACCTTGATGTACACTGAACACTTTCAAAGTCTACTCGGTAAGTTTTATTCAGTGGTATTATTCTTTGAGAATACCTTGACACCTACTGCAGTTCCCTTCAGCAAATCATATCCAATCACATGATAATTGGTAGAGGTTTAAACAAAGATTCTCTCTTTAGGTAATGATTCTACTTAGTATTGATTAATATATAAATTGTTTCATCCTGGGGACTCAGAGATGGTTCAACAAATGAAAATCTATCAACGTAATCCACCATATAACCAAACTCCAAGAAGAAAAAAATCACACGATCATCTCATTAGATGCAGGAAAAGCCTGTGGAAAAAACATCAGTTCATGATGAAAGTCTTGTAGAAAGCAGGGATACAAGTTCATATCTCAACATAAGAAAGGCTCTATACAGCAAGCTGGTTACCAGCATAAAATTAAAGAGAAACTCCACTAAAATCAGGAAAAAGACAATGCTACCCACTTTCTTCATACCTCTTCTTCTCTCTCTCTCTCTCTTTTTTTTTCTGTTCTCTATCAACACAAAGTATAAAACATTGGCATTTGTCTCTTCAGTCTTCGGGATTCTTCATTGCTTTTTCTTCCTTCGTGCCTATGAAATACTTTCTCCTTCCCATAGTAACAGCTGTTGCTTCCTGAATATTCAGTCCCCATGCATGGCTTAGTTCCATCTTATATAAATGGGAGGGCATTCCATTAACTTGTGGCATTCACATTAGAGAAAGTAATCTTATTTGTCTTGACTTTCAACCTGGGTCTTGGAAGAAGGACACTTTCTGACTAAACCTCACTGCTAAGTGTGAGTATTAAAACACATCTTAACATATTATTCCTATGTGGCACGTGAAACAAGCTACTTGCTGGTGTATGGTGTATAAATGGCTTAACTCACTTATGTTCATTTCCTTTTGCATTGCCTTTAACTACTCCATCTGCACTAAAACTGAAATAGAGTGTTCATGCTCCACAAGTACATGCATGAGGGCATACACCCAAGTCTATACTTCCCAGTAGATTAACACCATTACTATGCATGCTATAAGTTACCATCTCACAGAAACATCTCACTTCACTCAACTCTAAAATAAAGCCTAAACTTTTTGAGTTGAACTTAGTTCCAGTATCATAACTTTTTATACTTTTACTGCCCTCAATATGAATTTGAGTAAATCTCCCATTGCTTTATCCTACCATTATCTAGGAAGAAAATAAAAAAATAAAAACAGAAAATAAAACCTGAGCATGAAAAAAAGTAAAAGATTTGTTATTCTGTCCTCACACATTTAATTTTCTGAAAATAAATTTTGTTTATGTTGCTTTCAAATATTCTGAATATGTGAGCACAGGGACACAGTCTTAGTCCATAATCTAGCACACACTGGGAAAACCTCACTGATTTAATACTTGTTCACTTGTTTGCACCATAGAGGAAGAGGATCCAAGCAGTCCTGATAAGACTTGATAAGCTAGAGACAAAAGGCAGGGGAGGAGAACTCCATCTTTCAGTAGATTAGGGAAAGGTTATGATGGAGAAGAGGGAGAGAGGGTAGGAGTGGGAGGGGTTGATGGAGAGGGCTATAATATGGATACACATGGAAGAAATTGCAAAATAAATGAACAAATATATTTTTCAATTCTTTACAGACCTTGAAAGAAAAATTCTCAACTTTATATGGGGAAACATAAAGCCCAGGTTTTCCAAAATGATCCTGTACAACAACAGATCATCTGGAGGTATATCCATCCCTGATCTCAAGCTGTACTACAGAGAAGTAGTAATAAAAATGGCATGGTATTGGCATAGAAACAGAAAGGTAGATCAATGGAACTGAATAGAAGACCCAGAAATAAACCCACACACCTATGAATACTTGATTATCAATAAAGACGCCAAAACCATTCAATAGAAAAAAGACAGCATCTTCAACAAACAGTGCTGGTCCAACTGGATATCTCCATGTGAAAAAATGAAAATAGATCCATATTTATCACCCTTCACAAAAATAAAGTCCAAGTGGATCAAAGACCTCAACATAAAACCAGATACTCTGAATCAGTGAGAAGGAAAAGTAGAAAAGAGCCTAGAACTCATTGGCACAGGAGACAACTTCCTGAACGGAACACCAACAGCACAGGCTCTAAGAGCAACAATCAATAAATGGTCTTTCAAAAAACTGAAAAGATTCTGTAAAGCAAAAGACATTGTTGCAAGAACAAAATGACAGTCTACAGACTAGGAAAGGATCTTCATCAACCCTATATCTGACAGAGGGCTGATATCCAGAATACATAAAGAACTAAAGAAATTAAAAAGTAACAAATCAAGCAATCCAATTAATGAAGAGACATGATAAGCTAGGGTCAGATGGAAGCAGGGGCAGTCCTCCCCTATCAGTGGACTTAGAGGAGGCAGGGAGAAGATGAGGGAGGGCAGGGGAGAGTGGGAGGGAATGAGGGAGGGGGCTACTGCTGAGATACAAAGTACAGAACCTGTGATTAATATAAAAATAAATAAATTACTTTAAAAATGGGGTATGAATCTAAACAGAGAATTCTCTGTAGAAGAATATAGAATTGCAGAGAAACACTTAGAGATGCTCAAAATCCTTAGGCATCAGGGAGATGCAAATCAAAATGACCCCAAAATTCCACCTTATACCCATCAGAATGGCAAAGGTTAACTCAAGTGACAACACAGGCTGGAAAGGTTGTGGTGAAAGGGGAACCCTCCTCCATTGCTGGTGGGAATGTAAACTTGTACAACCACTGTGGAAATCAATCTGGAGCTTTCTCAGACAATTAGGAATAGTGCTTCCTCAAGATCCAGCTATACCACTCCTAGGCATATATCTAAAAGAAGCTCAAGTACACAACAAGGACATTTGTTCAGCCATTGTAGCAGCTTTTTTTGTAACAGCCAGAACCTGGAAGCAACCCTGCTGTCCCTCAGTAGAGGAATGGATACAGAAATTGTGAAATACTACTACAATGGAATACTACTCAGCAATTAAAAACAAGGAAATCATGAAATTTGCAGGTAAATAGTGGGATCTAAAAAAGATCAACCAGAGTGATGTATCGCAGGAGCAGAAAGACACACACAGTACATAGTCACTTATATAGACTTGTAAGATAGGATAACCATACAGAAATATGTATACCTAAAGAAGATAAACAAGAAAGAGGACCTGGAGTAAGATGATGAATTCTCACTGACAAAGACAAATGGGATGGGCAGGGAAAGTAGGAGAAAACAAGTAACAGGACAGAAGCCTACTGCAGAGTGCTCCTGAAAGACTCTGCCTAGCCTTGTTTCAGGGCATAAGGTAGAGACTCATGGCCGAACTTTGGCAGAGTGCAGGGAATCATATGATAAAAAGGGAAGTTACTATGACCAGGAGAGGACAGAGCTCCACAAGTACAAAATTTATCAGGCATGGGGGCCCTCTATGGGACTGTTTCTCCAACCAAGGACCATGTATGAATATTGCCTGGGGCCCCTGCTCAGATATAACCCACAGTAGCCCACAGAGGTGGACATGGCATCCAGTCTTGAAGATACCTGATAAGCTAGGGTCAGATGGAATGGGAGGAGGACTTCCACTAGTAGTGGACTTGGAAAGGGGCAGGGAGGAGATGAGAGAGGGAGGGTGGTGTTGAGAGGGAAAGAGGAAGGGGGCTACATCTGGGATGCAAAGTAAATAACCTGTGATTAATATAAAAAATAAAAATAAAATAAAAATAAATAAAAATTTAAAAAGTGTTGAAACAGCATTAAATAAAATTTTACTGACAGTCAACAAATGCCTACTGAGTTAGAAATTTAATCAAACAGGAAACTCTTTACCTTTTCAGTATTTGGAAGACTGATCCCTGCCATCTTCCCTTTTGCTAATGTTTCTAGTCTGCCAGTGATGATAATTCATGGTTTATCCTTTCATCTCTCTTCTGTTTTGTGTGAGATATTGCAAAATTCTAAGGCCCAGTGATAGATGGTATTCATCTACATGGATTGGGTTACAGTTATGTGTAATTAGAGTGGCAGTTGTGTGATTTGTACAGACATAAATTGAAGTCCAAAGAAATGCTTTGATTTAATGTAATGTTCTTCACATACCTAGGATTTTAATTCTTTCCTTTTTAAGTTTGCTGAAATCTTTGCCATTTACAAACAGTAATCTTGATAGAAACCATAAAAGAAAGGAAATGACTATTTTGGTCTTTTCATATTATCTTTAAGTGAGATACCATTTGTCCCAGCAATGGTTCTAAGTTTTCTAATTCTTTCTTATTCATTTTTACACAATCTAACATCACTCAAATAGTTATAAAACATTTTAGCATTTTCATCCATCTTTCAGGGTAATATACATTTTCTTGAAATACTTCTGAATGCCAGTATTATGTCATTTTCCCTTGATTACATATCACAACCACACCTTAAAAGCTGTGCTCAGAGTATAATCATGACAACCACGCCCATTTCTTTTGGATAATCCCTCATTAAAAAAAAGGTATGTTTATATGTTCTTAATAGTTGTCTTAGTAACTAGGCTGAGTTAGTAGTATTATAAATCAAATTCTAGTACCTGTAGGCTGAGAGTAACCCTAGCTCAGCCAAAACTGGTTTCTAAGCCTGGTATTTGGGCATAATTCCCTGGAGTTAAAACGTGCACTTTCTAAAGCACATACACTTACTTTCCATTTTGGATGATATACGGCATACTGCTTGTTAGAAAAGGTTATTTATAAAGTTTTTTTTAGACACCTGCAATGCAATCCTGCTTGAGGATTATTACAATAGCCTGATTTAAATATCAAATTTGTCAGTTTGAAAAATTAGATTTCTACAGTATATCAAAATTGACTTCTGGTTCTTAATAAGATGACAAACTAATGTGGGTTGCTGAGTCTGTCTCTGAACAGTAACCTTAGAAATGCTGTAGGAGGGAATTGACAGGACTGAGATTCAAATATGAAAGTTGTCTAGAAGTCTTTAGAAAAAGAATTTGGTTTGATCTCTTATAAATGCAAAATGTCATCCTATACTTTGAGGTGTGTCATATTCTTGAAATGGGGACATGATCTGGAATACACGTACTTAGACCCTTGCATTGCAGCCTTTCATTTTTCATCATATGAAAATATTAAGGTGCAAAAAATATATATATATAGAAAAAACAGAGAATATTCAGCTGTCTTGAAACAGGATCCAGTCAAGAATTCTAATATTTTACCTAAATATTTAGAGTCAAGTCTGACCTGCACAGTGAGTGAACAAACCATCTGTGTGAGAAGATAGGATAATAGAAAACACCTAGACTGAGGAGCTAGAGCCTTCAGCCCGGAAGAACCCACTCCTTAGAGAGCGTGGAGCTATTTCAGATAGGAGCACTTAAAGAAAGCTGCAAGAACTCAGCTCCAACAGACCCAGGCTGTTATGATGCAACAACATCCTAAAGAATAATTCAGGGAAAAATAATATCATGAAGAAAAATGAAAGAAGATAAAATAGTAAAAGATAGATTTTTTTTTTTTTTTGGAGAAAGGCAAGTACTCATTCAAGATTATAACAATTATGAACGTTTGTGGAAAAATAAATGATGAAAAGCATTTGTAGGTTTTAGCACACATTTTTCAAAAAGTAACCTTGAGAAACACAAAGTTATTGAATTTTATTTTTATTTATAATTTTATTATTACCTACAATTAATAGATATGTATTTTAATCAACAATAGTGTGAATTCATTCTTTTTTAACATATTTGCAATTTACAGCATAAGTAAATGTAAGTAATTTTCAGTATGCAGTGGTACAAAAAAACACTTAAAATAATTGTAAAAAGTACAGTGTTTCTTAGTGTTTTTATATTCTGAAAGAAAATGTAAGAATATAATGTGCAGACAATGAAGAATAAATTAAAATCTACTGTAAAATGGAAACACTTTGTAGTTTTTTTGTAATTTTGTAACAATTTTGTAATACAGTAACCATACAATTGAAAAAAATAAAATTCACTAATTTATTTTTCATTTATTACAATTTATTAAATCAGAATCTTAGCTATGACCACCTCCCTTGTCTCCTCCCAAACCGACAGTTAATCCCTCTTCTGCCCCTATGCCCACTAATGGGGAGGACCTCCTCCCCTTCTATTTGACCCTAGCCTATCCGGTCTCATCAGGGCTTGTTGCATTTTCTTCCTCTGTAGCCTGGCAAGGCTGCTTCCCCAGGAGAAGGTTATCAGAGAGCCTGTCACTGAGTTCATGCCAGATACTTCCTCTATTCCCCTTACTAGGGACCGCATTTGGAGAGTGAGTCTATGGGTTACATATAAACCTGGGTTCTAGGTCCTCACCATGCATTGTACTTGGTTGGGGTATCATTCATTTCAGAGACCCCAGGGCTCAGTTTTTATGGTTCTGATAAAAGTGTAGGAAATGGAAAGAAGAAAATATCTATCCCTAATTATTAAATTGAAAATTCTGTGAGCATACATTAAGAAATTTACCTCATTTGAACCCGGATAAGATTATTTTGTTTCTTAAAATACTTCGCAGGCAAATGGTGGGACCTGGAAACGATCATACTAAGTGAGGTTTCTCAAAAGCAGAAAGAAACATATGGTATATACTCACTTATATAGACCTATAGGATAGGAAGGTCATGCTGAAATCTATACTCCGAGGGAGGATATACAGGAAGGAGGACCCAGGTGGATATGATCAATGCTCGTTTGGATGAACAAATGGGATGGACATTGAGTGGAGGAGAAAACAAGCAACAGG
>JAQQSO010006079.1:0-11563 GCA_028658305.1 Pachyuromys duprasi
TTACGAGACAGTTTCTCCATCCAAGGACCATGTATGGATATGTCCTAGAACCCCTGCTCAGAAGTGGCCCATAGTAGCTCGGTATCCAACTGAAGACCCTTGTAAGGGGAACAGGGACTGTTTCAGACATGAACTCGATGGCTGGCTCTTTGACTCTCCCCCATACACGCCAGGGAGTAACAGCCTGGCTAGATGCCAGGGGAGGACATTGTAGCCAGCCCTGAGGAGACAAGATGAACTGGGGTCAGATGGCAGGGGAGGAGATCCTCCCCTGTAGGTGGACTTGGAGTGGGTAGGGAGGAGATGAGGGAGGGTTGGGGAGAGTGGGAGGGAAAGAGGGAGGGGGCTACGCCGGGGATGCAAAGTACCTAACCTCTGATTGATATAAAAATAAAAAATAAAATAAAAAAAGAAGGAATGTCTGAGTTGACATTGGAAGATAGAAGAGTAAATTTGGTAAAAAGGGGAGAATTCCAGAATGGAGAAGTGAAACACATTCTGCCCCACAAATTAATTAGCAATTAAATGTCACACAGGTGTGAAAGATAAATAAAATGTCAAGAGAGGGGGGTCTGAACAGATGGTTCAATGGTTAAGAGCACCCACACAAAAGTTTGCAAACATCTGTAGCTATAGTTCCAGGGAACACAACACTATCTCCTCTCTTCTGTAGACAACAGGCATGCACATGGTACACAGGCATATATGCTAGCCAAATACTTGTAAACATAATATAAAATAATAAAAGAAAAGAAAATGTATTTTAAAAATTAAAAATTTTAGCAGCCCTGCTATGCCACAGAGGAGGATTTTGCAGCCAGTCCTGAAGATACCTGATAAATCAGGGTCAGATGAAAGAGGAGGAAGTCCTCCCCTATCAGTGGACTTGGAAAGGGGCAGGGAGAAGATGAGGGAGGGAGGGTGGGATTAGGACAGAATGGGGGAGCGGGGTACAGAGTTAATAAAATGTAACTAATAATAAAAATAAAAATAAAACACAAAACCAAAATTAAAAATTTTAAGTCAAGAGAAGTAAAGAAACAGAGGGTTTTATTTGACATACTTCCCAGAAACCCCATTGACTGCGTCTTTTCTGAATTTCTTCTGGAAGATGCAGAATTCAAAACACAAAAGAAACTCTCATCTACACAAGCATTTCCAAAGGAAACATCACCTTCTTCTTCCAGATATTTCGTAGTAAAGCAGAAAGAATGCATGGAAGGAACACCCTCAGCTTCACATTGTGGCCCTAACTAAGGTGGACATTATGAAGTCTGTCCCCTGCCTCTTGTTCTTCTATACCTGAACCAGATTTAGCAAAAGCCACCATTGTATTTCCAGTGGGAGCCTCTTGTGCCTGTGGGACAGCTCCCAGCAGTCCTGCTGATAAAGGGGGCAAGCTCTAGACAAGTACAAGCAGAGGCAGAGGCACATATTGTAAATTGGGTTAGAGCATGAAATTCCTCTTCAGTTTCTGTGCCCTAATCAATGTTTCTGCTCTAATGAAGCCATTAATCAGAAAGGATCTGCATAAACAGAGGCCCACTTGGCACCTCAACAAATAGCTAGTGATGGATTTTGCATTAAATTATAAGACCTATCTAGTAACTTTATTGGTTCCCAATAAATGTATCTCTCTGAAATTCAACTCAATATTTAGGTATTCCTAAGATCTCCCTGCTGCAAATAAGCTTATAGTCATCTGCTCTACAGCTCTTCCCTTTGAAAGGAGACATAACCTCCAGGAGGGAGGCTAATAAGACTCCAGAATTTAACTAAATTCACAAAGCTCAAAAATTCCTGAAACTTAAGAGACTTAGACTGCTCAGAAAGAGTGACCCCCTCAGCCATGCTCCTGTGAGTGACCCCTTACCCATGCTTCTGTAACTCATTTCAGTAAACTCATTGGTCCATCAAGATAGACATGGATAGAATTATTTCTTCAGTCTGCCTTCAGTGCCCTATCCAAAGTGGGCAGACATTTGTTCACATCTCTCCAGGAAAATGTCATGGAATGTAGAGGTAGATCAGTCAGGGCTGATTTGCAGATGGCAGAGTTATCATGTCCCTGATTCTACATCTGTTGTTTTGAGAGATATGAGATTTTACATAGCAGAACTCTCTCCTGACCAACCACTGGGTGTAATCAGAACTGCAGATGAAAACACATATCATAATAACAGATGTTTTCCACGTATTTGGAAAGGCGCTGGGTATGGAATCAGACCACCAGGACCTGCTATCAAGGCATTCCTATAAATAGTTTTGGATGCACTCATACGCCTACACGTCCGCTTCCTTTTGTGCTGCAAGAATGAAGTTAAGGAGGCCTACTAGAAAACTAGTCTGCAAGAGCTAAAATAGTCACTTTTTAGCTCTTCATAGTAAGAAAAAAAATCTTATGAACCCTTTCTAGAAAAAAAGGAGAAGGAGGTGGAAGAGGAGGAAAAGGAGAAGAAGGAGGAAGAGGAAAAGTTAATTGTGACATGACCTGAGCTAAACTGTTAGACTCTGTGCCTTCCTTAACTCAGAAAGCACCAAAACTCAGTTAAGTTTTGAAACTCAGGTTTCAGCTGAGTGGGTATTGGAGACCATGAGGTGCTTGGGATAGGCACAGTTATGAAATAGTGGCTATGATTTTCACTGGATTGCTGTGTTCAAATAAATTCCAGGTTCTCCTAACCCACCTAGTTCTCCCTGAGTGAGAACTTAGGGAAAGAATCAATTCATGAGCTAACAATTGAAGACGTAAGAATAAATTTGGTAAGGAAAGAGACCTAGAAAGAGAAAACCATTCCTGCCTAAGAATTAATTAGCAGACACACTTATTTGAAGTTCTGAGTCATTCTGTGTGAGAACCAGCCCATGGATGAGGCAGGGAAGAATACTGCTCAGCCCCACTCAGTAAGAAAATGTAATAATGATGGTAATTGTTGTTATTACAGGAACTATCATTTGCTTTAATATAGAAACTACTGCTTCTTGGATGTCTGTCACATGCTGGGCCTTCTGCTCTGTGCTTACGCATTATCCCATTTAATCTTCACAGCAGTCTTATGAGGTAGATACTATTATTATCCTCATTTTACAATTGAGAAGGCAATCTTAGAGAGAGGTAACTGGGCTCTGCAAATCTCTGCAATCAGGGTGGAGTGAGCAAGGCAAGTTGTCATCATACCACTGGTCATCGAACCTTCTCACCCACCACCAGCCCCACCCAGAGGCCTCCACCACACCCACTCACCTCGGCAGACCCTGCAGCACTGATTCTCGGGAAGAATATGATCCTTTTTGGAGCAGTTCAAAGGAGGGCAAGCTTCTGTAATTTTTACCAAGACTCCACCCTAGAAGCCAAGTAACCAGGAAAGAGTTAGCTCATGTGGAAAGCCAAACACAGGTACTAGAATGTCCCTCATTGCTAGCAATTGGAGGTAACCACCCAGATGCTAAGAGCCTTCCTGGGATTTCCACTGAGAAGTACAATCCTGTAAGTCAAATTGATGAGTCCAGGGAGAGAAAGCAGGCTTCCTTTCTACATCAAAACAGGCTGGGGTTCAACAAGTTCCATTTCTTTTTTCTGTTTGTGTGTTTGTTTTTTGTTGGTTTTTTCTTTTTTTTTTCTTTTCTTTTCTTTTCTTTCTTTTTTTTGTCTCTCCTTTAATGCAAAGGGATGCCCACAGGGAACTATTGATAATTTCCACCAGCTTGACTGCTGAGTGCAGAGGCATCCTGTGTCAGACACTGAGTTCCATGCTGTAAAATGCAATAGTTCACTTTGTGAAGGCTTCTATGAAACAGTTCCAGCATTCCGCAGGCCACAGCCTTGTCCCCAGACGTGGACAGAATGTCTCCCAGTTCTCAGTGAACTTACAGTTCAGGTGGAATGAGTTATATCATTCCAAAACTGGGAGTGCTAATACGGCACAGAAATTCTTTTTAAAATGTGTTCTGATAATGGCAATGTAATATGCTTCAGAGAGTAATTCTGCCCAGACATGGAGAAATTATGAAGGGGAACTTGAATAATTGTATATGGAACTTTACAGGCCAAGACTATAGACAAGGTACATGGGCACAAAAGAGCATCAATCAGATGAAAAATAGATTTTTCATCTGGCTGTAAATAACATAATTTATAGCAATGTTGTTAAATATCCAGTTCTTATAGACTCTTGGCCTCACTGATCTAAGGTCTTCCTCACAGGCTCAGGTGGTATTTGCATTTAGATTTATGCTGAATTTTTAAAAATAAGCCCATTAATTACTTTCTTTTCAAAGGTTTAAGGGACTCTTAGTTTATCTAAAGCATTTCGGTTTTTCGCTCCCATTCTTTGCAAAATGTTTAAGACAGCCAAGAAGAGGAGGCTCACTTTAAGACAAAGGCACTCCCAAACACAAGTGGTGGGAAGACAGGACAGAGTTACACAGCCATGAGGGCCAGAGAGACAGATACCGTGTTTTATATTTCAAAGAGACTCACTGTTCCTCTGACCACCCTATTCCCTTCCCAGTTCTTTGGTTTGGCAGAATGATGCTCATTCCCAGAGATGAGCACAGCCACATCAAATGCCAAATATAAATAGGAAATACAAGACTCATGTTTGAGTGCTATCATGCTGGCAGCACAAAGTGAGCCACAGACACAGCTTCCCATCTTCCGGTAAGTTGTCTGCAACATGCCTTCCTCTTCCTTCTTGAAGTTTCCCAGCCAGCCATGCTTCTAGCATTCTCTCTCCTATTGTTTTTCTCTAGCGTTCTTTCCAAACTCTTACTTTTCTCCTGAATCCATGCGGGATTGGCCCTAAGATTTAACAACTAACTGATCCTGTTACTGTTACACTCAGTCCTCTTTTCCCACCAGATTCTGTTCTCATTTCTCAGGTAGAGGATGATGGTCAGTTTCTAACCTCAACAGTAAGTATCAATCCTAAGATTGCTGTCAACTCAGCATCAAACCAATTATTCCAAGGCAACAGAAGCTAACCACCTTGCTGTCATGAATTGGACTGAATGGGAAGGGAAATGAATGACAGTATCAATTCCAATCCCATCATTCCATAGTAAGATACTGGTTCTGGTGCATTCCCTCCAGCATAGATAAGAACTGCTGAATATTTTTATCCAAACTATGCTGCCATCTCCAAGTTATGGATGCTTTCCTAACATCCTAACATTGGCTCACCTCTGACAGGGGGCACAAGGATCATTGCATCCATTCAGAAAGCTGGATGCTACCTGCAAGTTCTGCACTGCCCTCAATGTCTATGGCCCTCAGGCCATGACTGAATAGTATGTGAGTTCTATAACTACCAAATGAACAATCTGCAAAGTATAATTTATGTTCCACAATGCACAGTAGGTTTAGGGTGTGTGTGACCTTTTATCTGAATTCTTTGCTCGGGTTCTTCCCATCCCCCATCTAATATATGCACAACCTAATAAATGGTCTTGCTGGGAGCACTCCCTGAACAGGTCATTTTTGCTCTAATCCTTAGTACAGAGTCAGCTTCTAGGATTACCCAAATTAAGACAATTAATATGAATATCAATATTGCATTAAAGCTGTTAAAGAACTCCTCTCTGAGTGGTTAGATTCTACATGATTTTCAATTATTCTTCGTATTTTTCCCTCTAAATGCAAACATTTGCAGTATATATATATATATATATACTCATATATATAACTTTAAATACCACAGAAGTCTTCTTAAAAGTTATATTTCATGATGTTTTCTTTCTATAAATGGAGCTTGATCTAGATACGGATTCTATCAGTCATCAATTCTTTTTAAATTTTTTTCATTTATTTGGGGGCATGCATGTGCCACAGCACTCATGCAGAGGTCAGAGGACAACATGCAGAGGTCAATTCTCTCCTTCCACTAAGTTTGTTATGATTACTGAGCTTAGGTTTCCAAGCTTGGTATTAGGTTCTGCTGCCTGCTGAGCCATCTCACTAGCCCCAAGTTCAAGATTCTAATCAACCTTTAAAATACTTAATGAGTAAGACTCAGTTTCAAAGTTGAAAGTGAGACAAGTCTATTTGCATATTTTAAAAATAAATATGAACTGCTATTATTGTGTAAGTACACCTATATCCGTTTAGCTGGGGAAGAAGTGTTTTTCAACTCTATTATGAAAACTGTCATTACCACATTTGAATCTTCCTGATTGTGGTGTGTCATGACCTTTATACTGAGCTCTGTGTTAGTGGGAAAAACACAATTATTTGACTTTTTCAGGTTTAGAGTAGCTAGCCCAGGTCAGTACTCAAATGTCAACATTCTAAGTCCTATACAAACCACCTTATCAGGCTTTGCCTTGAATTTCTAACAACATACAAACATCTGCAAGTTTAAAACTGTCACTGTGCTGAAGAAATGTTCCCCCAAAAATGAAAATTGGGCAAATAGAAGCAAGACTGTTAGGTGAGTTATTGAAATTGGTTTAAAAATAGTATGTTGGGAACTTGCTGTGAGGCCTTGTCTCCTAGTAGTGCCAGAAGCTGAACCTACAGGCCCCACCAGTCCGATTGTCTCAACAGGAGCCTGAGAGGGACAACACCAACACACATGCCAAAGGGCATGGGGGAAGTCCAGAAATCCCACAAGGAGTGCTGAGAGCAGAAAAATTAGTCTTCTCCATTGAAAAATATTTGGTATACAATACCAAATGGACAGCCCTGAAAACATACATACAAGTAACATTATACAGACTAGGCAGGTTAATATTTAGGAATATAGGTGTATACACATATATGCATACAATAACAATAAAAAGAGAGAACATGTACTTGAAAGATACCAAGAAAAAATATACAGGAGGGCTTAGAGGGAGGAAAGGAAAGGGAAAAATCTTTGTGTTATAATCTCAAATTTTTAAAGAGTACAAAGAAGAAAAGAGTCTTAAAAAATTATATGTTGAACTAAAGAGATAGCCCCCTGGTTGTGAGTTTATGATGCTCTTTGAAGGACCAGTTTGGTTGCCAGAATCCCTATCACCTGGCTCACAACTTCCTTTACTTGATATGTTAATAAATGTCAGTAAAGGCATGTGCAAGTGGACATGAGTATTTCAAGTAGAAAACTGTATCTATCAGTTTATCTTCTGTGATAGCTGGGTCTCTAATGACTCAGGCTCCCTGTATTCATGACCTCTTATCATCTTCCTTCATGATATCCTTCATGATAAAATTGAACCAGTCCAATATAACTAATAGAATTAAGAGAAAGTGATACCACACAACTTTGGAGAGTAGGTCATAGAAAACATTAGGTCTTCCACCTTGGTCTTTTAGAGGGTTCATTCTAGGGAAAGATAGTCTCCATGTGAGAAATGTCTGAGACCTTTAAGCCATAAGAAGGTGTCCACATGGCCATTCATGAGGAAGGAAAAAATATTAGACAAGAATAAAGAAGCCATCTTGGGCATCTAACATACTGACTTGTGAAGTCATCATAGGATTCTATCCTAACAGCCAAAAAATTGTAACCACTTTGAGACTATAAGTGAAAAGTGTACATCTGACTGCATTCAATGTACATATCCAGGAGAATAATTTTTAATAATTGGTTTCATTCTGGGGAGTATTTTCCATATAAGTGTGAGGACTTGAGTTCTATTCCCAGAACCCACTTAAAAGGCTACAGTGGTGCACACTTGTAATCAAAACAATTGACCATTTTTTGCTAATATTACCCAAGGAGGGTTTCTGTTCTTTGTGACCAAAACATAAACTGGAGTTCCCTTTGACATTCCAGAAGTCCTGATGTCAGTGTTGGTCCTGAGCACCCAGAGCCATGTAACAAGACTCTTCAGTTCTGTTTCTACATTGTTCTTAAAACCTCCTCTTTGTTCTTCTTTATTGTCACTCCCACAGATTGAGACTTAATCAACTCCTCCAATTACTCCTCTACTGAAGTCATAATGGACCTCAAAGTTACATGGGTTCTATGACACGTTTACATACACTCGATGAGGACATTTGTCTCCATGAAGGTCTAGTACAAAAGAGTGTTTTCTCATTTGCTCTATGTATATTTTATTATTTAATCTTCTCTTGCATATGGCATCCTGACCCCAGTTCCTCTCCTTCCTCTCCTCCCAGGGCCACCTGTCAACTTTCCCCCCCATAGTAGTTCCTATCTCATTTTCCTTTCACATCCTTCCTATACTGACTAGCCACGTTACCCACTTGAATGGAAGCTAGCCACACAGAAACAGTATCTACATCTTCTCTTTGAATCCAGACCATCAATTTTGCCCCCTCAGGCCCACTTAGGGACCCACTTAGACCAACATGCCCCAAAGAGAAACACCACATGCCTCTAACAGGGACCACAGATAAACTTACTCGACATTCCCGGCAGCTCTTGGTTAAAATCCGCTGGCCCTCAGCAAGAACTTTTCCTCCATAAATACATTTTGCTGCAGGAAAACAGAAAAACAGTTCAGGTCTAGTGTCATGCCGTGCTATAAAATGTCCTCAGGGGCACCATCCAATGCCAACGGATCCCACAGGATCATAGGTTGCCTACTTGTAAGCGATATGAACTTCACCTAGTGTAAAGCATGGGAAGAGTAGCGTGAATGGCCCCTGAAGCCCTCAGCCAGACTTAGCTTTCTTTGAGTTTACCTCACCTTCAGAGCAGAGCCATACACTTAGTGGCAAAAAAAAAAACAAAAACAAAAACAAAACAAAACAAAAAAACAAAGAGTAAGTTCATAAGAGATTAAGACAAAAGATGTTAGTTGCCATGACCAATTAGAATGTTTTATGTTTGGCTTTTCTGTTTGGTTTTTGTTTTGTTTTTATGTGTGTGTGTGTGTGTGTTTGTGTTTGCTCACAAGTGTAGTTAGAAGCATGTGCAAATGGTGGCTTAATGTCAACATCAGATGCCTTCCTTTGTCCAGCTCCTTCTTTTTTATTTATTTATTTTTTTTGGAGGCAAGTTCTCTTACTGAACCTGGCTCTCAGTGACTCAAACAGACTGGCCAGCCAGTGACCTCCAGGATCTTCCTGATTCTGTGTTTCCCAGAGCTGGCATTACATAACTATGACCAGCTTTTTCTTTAAGCATGGGGACTCCAACTCAGCTTCTCATGCTTACATTCCTAGCACTTACTGTACTGAGACTTCCCTCCTGCCCAATTAACAATCCTTTTGATAGACAGTGCTGCTCTCAGATGTGCCTCTGGGTAAAAGGCATATGTATTTATTCTGTTCATCAAAACTTCACCCCACAGGTGCTTCTTTCCCCAAGTACAACTTCACCCCTATGTGCTTCTTTTTGATCACAAGAGGGGATTGCCCTAGGTCTGTCTAGTACCTAACAGTACTTAGACATATAAGCCAACCCAGCCAATTGCTACATCAGCACACTGAAGGGGAGGCCTTGTGAAAGGTGAGCTGTATGGGCTAATAGGAAGGGCAGAAAGTGGAAGTCAGCCCTGTAGAAATTTTCAAAGAGAAACAGCTCAATTTAGATTCTGCTGAGGCTTGGTCCTTGGCTGCACTTGCTGACTCACTTTAAGCATGTTCAGAATATGTCAATTTGCTATGACCCCTCTCTGATTCTACTAGATTTTCCAGCCTCTTCAAGAGAAACAGAAAGCAAAGGTCTGATTGAACTCTTTCCTGGCCTGATAAGAGCCCTTCTAGCCCCAGCTCTCTAGAGAAATAGAAATAAATACACACTTGCCTTTAGTTCATAAAATCGCTTCACCTCTCAGGTCCTTTCTGTATCAATTAAAGCTGGGTTGATTAAATTTGGTAGTTCCCTGGCTCTGCAGTCTTCTCGTTCTCTTGTAAGCATCTGTCTAAACCTCTCTTTGTAGTCACAGAAATGGGAAAGCCCAGAAACAAACACTGGTTTACTTACCATGACACCTCTGTAGTATAGATGTGTGTGTGTGTGTGTGTGTGTATACGTATATATTTAACCAATTTCTTCTCCCTGATTCTGCATCCTTCAGCACCCATTCTGACATGGCATGGATTCTACGTGTCTTTTCTAATAAAGAATGTGGAAACCTCCACAGTGGACTGTTTTTGGACAATACCTGGCCTGCAGGAACCCACACCGCCCAGCTTCACCTTCTTGTTCTCCTCTCAGTGGATGGCACCACAGTCTACACCAGCTCCTTCTATGCTTACTTCTTACTCAGTCATGTGTCCAGTGAATAACCAAGCCACATCATTGCTTCCTCCTGAAGTTATTCTTCTCCACTGCCCACTCTGACAATGTCTTCATCCACACCATCATTGCCCCTCTTCTTCCGCACTACCACAGCCTGCCTTATCCAGTTCTTCCGCGGACACAACAAAAGGATCTTAAGATCAAATTTGAAACCCTACTTAAAACATTAGGTGTCCCTAACACTTCAGAAGCAAAGTTCAAAATCTTTAATTGGGCAGATAGAACCCAATCTTTAATTGGGTTCATTCTGTCACCTTTTCCATATCTCTCAAAACTTCAAAATTTTACCAGTCCCTGTGTTTTCACTAGAACAAATATGCACACCCCATCTATGCCATGGCTATGCTTTCTCTCTCTTCAAAGCTCTGTATGTATTCTTGTCTTCTTTTTTTGTTTTTTAAAATAAATTTATTTATTCTTATATCAATCACAGGTTAGGATTTTTGCATCTCATGCGTAGCCCCCTCCCTCCCTCCCTCCCACCCTCCCCAACCCTCCCTCATCTCCTCCCCGCCCCCTCCAAGTCCACCAACGGGGGAGGATCTCCTCCCCTTCCATCTGACCCCAGATCATCTTGTCTTCTACAGAAATTTTCAGATCTCCATCATCCAAAGGCACCATCTGTCTTACTTAGGGTCACTATTGCTGTGATGGAACACTATGACCAAGAGCAATTTAGGGAGGAAAGAGTGCATTTAGCCTATACTTCCACAGCACTGCTCATCAGCCAAGTCAGGACAGAAACCCAGACAGGGCAGGAACCTGAAAACAAAAGCTGATGCAAAGGCCATGGAGGGATGCTATTTACTAGCTGCTCTCTTGTAGAATCCAGGACTACCACAATGGATTAGGCCCTCCTTCATCAATCCCTAATCAAGACAATGTTCCATAGGCCTATCTACAACCTGATCTTATAGAGGTATTTTCTCAGTTGAGGTTCCTTGCTCTCAGATGACTATAGCTTGTGTCAAGTTGACATAAAACTAGCCAGCACAATTGACCACTTGTCATCTTAACACAGAAGCACTTCACTGTTAATCCATCTTTTCTTCCTTGTTCATCTCTAAGACAGCACACCAATAAAGACAACACAACATAAAACATTTTACAAACTTAAAAAGTCCCACAGTCTTACAAATTAAAACTCTTTAAAAAGTTATCTTTTTACAGAAATTGTGGTACTTTTACACAATGGAATACTATTCAGCAATTAAAAAGGAGGAAATCATGAAATTCGCAGGCAAATGGTGGGACCTGGAAACGATCATACTGAGTGAGGTATCCCAAAAGCAGAAAGAAACATATGGTATATACTCACTTATATAAACCTATAGGATAGGAAGTTCAAGCTGAAATCTACGCAC
>JAQQSO010006080.1:0-11563 GCA_028658305.1 Pachyuromys duprasi
AATTTCTCCATTTAATAACTGGGTGTCCCTAGGGTTTTCCCACTTGATTTTCTCACCGTAGGAGTTCCGCTCACCTGGCACTCACAATGCTGGCGTTTTAGGTCCCAGAGTTCAGTCTCCTGGTAGCTGCGTTGTTTCTGTTCTCCTTCTCCTCAGACACAGTGTTCTCTCGTGGCAGCCATCTTGGATCTCCCCCTATGATTTTCTTAAAAATCTTTTCCGGTCCTTTGAGCCTGGAGTCTTCTTTTTCATCGATTCCAATTATTCTTAGGTTTCGTCTTTTCATGGCATCCTTGATTTCTTGGATGTTTTGTGTTTGAGACTTTTCTGATTTTATTTTTTCCTTCAGTGAAGAATCCATTTCAGCCAGCATATCTTCAGCTTCTGAGATTCTCTCTTCCATCTCTTGTATTCTGTTGGTGATGTTTACCTTTGTGGTTCCTGATCTTTTCTCTAAGTTCTCCAGTTCCAGGTTCTTCTCCGTTTGGTGTCTTCTTTATAGATTCTAATTCCGTTTTCATGCTTTGTACCGTTTCCTTCAACTGATTGACTGTGTCTCCTATTTTGGTTTTTTCCTCTGTGTATATCTTTAATTGGTCCTGTATATGGGCAGTTAAATTCTTCTGAATTTCTTTGAGGGCATTGTTCATTTCCTCTTTTTGGTCCTCCTTTTGTTCCTCTAATATCTGCATAATCATAGCTTTAACATAATTTTCCTGTGTCTCTGCTGAATTAAAATCTCCATTGCTTTTGGGTGTTTCTGGTGGGGCCATGGTGTCCTGATTTTTGTTGGGTGAGTTCTTACGTCGATTTCTGGGCATTTGTTTATTTATAATCAAGGAGCTATTTGTGCTTTAAGGCTGAACTTCAGACTGGAACTGTCAATCTCTTGTGTCAGGAGTATTCTTCAAAAAGATCAGGGAGTTCCAGTGGTTTGATAGTGTGCGTTATGCCTCAGTTGAATTCTGTTGTGGGATCTGTGTGTCTGACTTCGTGCTTTGTGCTAGAAGCTGTGAGCACTGCAGGCTGGTCACCCCTCTGGTCTAGAGGCTTGGCTCCTCACTCTGTGCTAGAGTCTGAGTGTCCTGGTTTGAGATGTCAGCTGGGGGCACCGCTCTGGCCAGGAGTCTCCGTGCCCTGACCTGGGCTTGCTGCTAAGGGCTCTCCTCTGGACTGGAGACTTGGCGCCTCCTCCTGTGCCAGGGGCTGTGCACCACAGTCTGAGATGGTATTTGGGGGCACACACACACGGTCTGGAGTGGTTGCAGGCATTGCTGAGCACTGTGCACCCACTGTATGCAGGCTGGTCTGAAATGGTACCTGGGGCCTTCTTAGTCTGGCCTGTGGACATACACACAGACTGAGGTGGTTGCTGGTGGAGCCAAGTGGTATGCACCTGCAGTATGCAGGTCGGTCGAAACAGTACCTGAGGCCTTCTCAATCTGGCTCAGAGACTGTGTGACCCAGTCTGGTATGGCAGCTGTTGGCACCCAGTGAGGCTGCTCGTTCATATCAGGGCTGTGTGCCACGGGTCTCCCTGAGTTTTTTCTGGGAAATAACTGGGTGTCCCTAGGATTTTCCCACTTGATTTCCTCACCTGGCAATCACAAATGCTGGTGTTTTAGGTCCCAGAGTTCAGTCTCCTGGTCACTGCGTTGTTACTGCTGTCCTACTCATCAGACATAGTGTCCTTTCATGGCAGCCATCTTGGATCTCCATTTTCATCTTTTTAATGACAGTTTTTTTATTATTGAATTGATTGTTAAGCAATAAGTTGTGTGTGCACAATTTTTCTAATAAAGAGTCACATATTACCTATGTTGTAAGACTTTCTAGAACAGCTCATAAGAGAATGTTGAGATTTTACATGTTTTGTTTAAATAAGTGATTAGATCACAGTGATTCAATCGGCCTTCTACTCAACGAAAGTAGGCACTTTATGTCTATACTCACTTATAAGTGGATATTAGACTTATAAAATATAGGATAAACATACTAGAATCTGTTTACCTAAAGAAGCTAAGTAAGAAGGAGGACCCTGGCTAAGATGATCAATGCTCACTCAGAAAGACAAACGGGGGGACAGATATTGGAAGAGGGAGAAAACAGGAAACAGGACAGGAACCTACCACAGAAGGCCTCTCTAAGACTCTACCCAGTAAGGTATCAAAGCAGATGCTGAGACTCATAGCCAAACTTTGGGCAGAGTACAGGAAATCTTATGAAAGAAGGGGGAGATGAAAGATCTGGTGGGGACAGTAGTTCCACAAAGAGAGCAACAGAACTAAGAAATCTGTGCACATGGTTCTTTTCTGAGACTGATACAACCAAGTACCATGCACGGAGATAACATAGAACCCTTGCACAAGTGTAGCCCATGGCAGCTTAGTGTCTAAGTGGGTTCCTTAGTAAGGGGAACAGGGAATGTCTCTGACATGAACTCACCCTCCCCCTGAGGGGGGATCAGCCTTACCAGGCCACAGAGGAAGACAATGCAGCCAGACCAGATGGGACCTGACAGGCTAGGGTCAGATGGAAGGGGAGGAAGTCCTCCCTTATCAGTGGACTTGGAGAGGAGCATGGGAGGAGATGAAGGAGGGAGAGTGGGTTTGAGAGGGAATGAGAGAGGGGGTTACAGCTGGGATACAAAGTGAATAAATTGTAATTAATATAAAAAATAAAAATTAAAAAATTAAAAAAAGATAGTAGGCACTTTAAAATAAGTCTATCTTACTCATCAGAGAGATTGTATTTACTAGAAAGTAATGGTTTTAAATTTTATTTAAGTTATGTGGAATAAATTTTCAGAAGAAGAAGAACAAGAAAAGAAGAAGAAGAAGAAGAAGAAGAAGAAGAAGACGACGACGATGAAGACCAGGCTATTTACAATGGTTTACAGAAAATGGAGGGATGAGCCTTCAGAGAGTGAAAAACCCCACAATGTCAGGGAAAGCATGCTTAGGAGCCATGGATCTAAGGCAGGTTCACCAGAACTACATCAGGTACTGTAAAAGAAACTTATTCAGCTGCTTCAGTTGTCTGAAGAGGATTACTGCCTCTATCTGCTAACCTTGGCCTAGTACTGGGAGCTTCTAGCGTCCATACAATCTAATATGGGCTTAGAATGTTTATGGCTTCTGAGACTTACTGCTTAATAAGCTCATCCTTTTGCATCCAGCTCATCCAGCTGGGCTGGCTTGTTCTACTCAAACTCTTGTTCTGCCCCAAACTCCTCTCCCAGCTGACTTAAGCAATCTGGCTTCTCTCTCAGCTCCTGAATTGCGCTGTTTGGCCTCAAATAACTGTAGCAATCTGCTCTAATCTTGTGGCTCCTTTTCATTCTCCGGTTCATTCGGTCTTCACTTGAGTATAGCTTGTTCTCTCTGTTACTGTTCTGGTAAAACTGCCTCTTCTCTGTCTCTGCATTGCTCCTTCAGTGGCTTCCCTTTCCTCTCTCTTCTCCTGAGAGCTGGGAGTATCCTACTCTGTTAAATCTTTCTCTGAATTGTCAGTTTTTCTGTCACTCAGTCGAACATCACTTTCAACATGGGTGTTTCCGTCTGCAAACTAACTTTAGCTTTATTGTTTGGGATTAAAGTCATGTACTACATGCCTAGACTTAAGCTTTTCTTTACCGGATACTTGCTTTCTGCCAGGCTGGTCTTGAACTCAGATCTGCTTGCATCTGTCTCCTAGATTAAAGGCGTGTTTGCATTCCAGCTGGATCACACAGACCAAGAAGTTCTTTGGATGTGATCTCTTGCCAGAGCAGCTATGTTCTGAATTAAAATTCCTCTACAAGGTACAGATTGTTAGAAACAGAAAGAGAAACAGATTATTATAAAAGGAAAACATGCTCTGAAGAGTGAGAGTTGGCTAGTGAACTGAAGAAAGAGCCAAGTGTTGAGCCTTGTAGCTCCCAACCTTTTTATAGGTCATTTATCTAACACCCTTATCTCCAAGTTAGTATACAGCAGGCTTTTCCAATGCTTCTTTTTGTTTTTTGTTTTTCGTGGTTTTTTTTTTTTTTGTTAGTTAGAAAACCCTGAGTGAGGAAGAATTTCTATTCTTCCTCTGTGACCTGACCTGAAGATGCTACATTTTTTGTTAGGACATTTAGGTGGCCAAAGGCTTCCACTTTCCCTTGCAAACTGGCTTATTTCACATGTTAGTCTTCATGTTTGGGTCTTCACTCCTCATTTTCTTGTTATACCGTGATATAGTCCTGTGCAGACTTGAAAGCACTGCCATAGACTTTGTGGAGTAAGCCCATGGGGTTTCAACAGACAGGACCCTCAAGTAGAAGTGCAGGGTTGGTTTAAGAGTAAAGAAGAATACTGTATTGACAGACTTTTAATTGGTATAATGTCCTGTAGAACTTTCTCCTTTTTCTCAAGTCACAAGTGATAAATTATGTGACATATGCAACCTTCTCATTTTTGCTCTGTAAGTAAGGAGAATGTGTGGAAAAATTGACAGAGGTTCAGAAGTCAATGCATATTACTATAGGGCACATAAACCCTGTGACCCAAGGATGCAGCCTAGAGCAAGAGCAAGGTGTCCAAACCCAGAGAATCTCATCTTGAGACAAGCAGGAATAAGGACTGCTCCCTCTCTGTTCTGGACTTGGATGTCTGCAAGTCCTGTAACCTTGCAACCGCCAGCTCTTCTACCTTTGTAGCCTGGTGGCCAGGTTTCAGATTAAAACTTCCATGTCCAGATAGCACTTGGAATTCCTTTTCATGCAAATGAAGCAGTCCCAGCACCTTGGACCCAGCCAATGATGTACAATAACTTCAAAAGCCCTTACTCACTTCTCCAAGGTTTATGTAGCTCTTTTCCCGCTCCCCAACAAAAGGGAACTATTTTACTGGAAATCATCTTAGAGAAGGCTGTTTGTCTCCTCATCCACTGCTAACCAAGGCCCTTCATAACCTGCCCACCTAGCTAAGCTCCATTCCTTCTAGTCCAGATGTTGCACAACGGTGTCTGAATGCTCTGAGGGCAGAAGTGGATCCCGGCTGGCATATTACCTCTCTTTCCCATTTTTCCATGTTTCAGAGAACATGAAAGTGCCAGTTCACTACCTGAGAAAGAACCTGCATTCTGCAGCTGACTTGATTATGTCATATTCACACAATTGGTTTTATTGTCCAAGGAACTGGTGGCCTTACATGTATTGCATAAATATTGGTTGTGAGACTCATAGTCTATGGAAAAGGAATGGGGCAGCAAGAATCGGTCCTGTGTAGTGATCAGAGTGCTGATTTGAGTCATGTTACCAAATGTAAGGAGTTGGGGAAGCCTCCTCAGAGTTGGTACAGGACATAGCCAAGCAGGAAATTCTGAGCACAAAGGTGATATATCACCCTAGAGGAGCAAGTATGGGGAGACTGCCTATGGACCAGACAATGGCAGACAGCAGGAAGCAGCAGGTGTTTCTGCAAGAGTAGACTTTTTAGGAGAAGAAGGTTGAGTCTGTGCTAGGGTGAATTGGTAAGTCCTAATTGGATAGGTTAGCAGTGTCACCAAATAATGAATTTTGATTGCTGAACTCTGGAGTTTAGTCTCATGAATGAGTCAGTGGCCAAATAATGGAATAGACCCTTGGAGGCTAGTTTTAAGAATGTAATCTAATGCTTTATGAAACTTGAGAAAAAACAGAATGGAAACTCTTGTGTGCAATGCTTGGGTCGGCTGGAGAGCACCTCAGTCGCTTCATGGTTTTTTAATTTTAATTTTCATTTATTCATTTTACATCCCAGTTGTGGCCATAACCCCACTCCCTCCTCTCCTCCCAGTTCCCCTCTCTCTCCCTGTTTCCCTTACCCTTCCTCCCATACTTCTCAGAGAAGGGAACCCTTCCCACCCACCCACACTACCATATCAAGTTTCATCAGACTGAGAACATCCTCTTCCCCTGTGGCCTGGCAAGGTATCCCTGCCAGGGGAAAGTGATCCTTTTTAAGGCTAAAAGGGATGACTCAGCATTGCACATCCTCCAGCCAGTAAACCATGTCCCAAAAAAAATGTGTATGTTTTCTATGTCTGCATAAGTCCTCATTGAGCCTTTAATGGCTTTGTTGTTCTATAGGATGATGGTAGTGTTCCTTGTTTTCAATGCCAGCTTTGATTCCTGTCTCAAACAGGGCCTGAGGACAAACTACTACACGAAACTCCATGTGTGTCACAATGAGGGAGTCTGGTCTTCTGTGGTCTGGGAGAGCTGAAGATATGATGATCAATACAAATGCCCAGGTTACTGACAACTTGTGCCCAACTTGTATTGAGATGCTGGCCTGAGGAAGCTCCTAATCATTATGTTGGAGGGCCCAAATTCCAAAAATGAAAATATGTTGTCACTTTGCAACATATCCTAATTACGGTTTCACCTTCCTCTCCTCCGGATCACCTTCCTTAATGTTGATAATGGGAGCATTAGGAAAGAACAGGCTCCTTCTTTATCCCTGCGCTTCTTATAGGCAGGGTAAGTTTTGGGTTGAGGGTTTTGTGGGTGGGTTGTTGTTCCCCTTCCTCCACTAGGAGTCCTGCCTGGCTAGAAGGTGGCCACTTCAGTCTCTCTATCCCCAAATGCTAGGAGTCTCAGCTAAATTTAACCCCTTATCCTCCCAGGAGCCTATCGCATCCAATTTGTTTCAGTCATGCCCCAGAGGATCTGCTCAGCTCTCATGTGATCTGATGTGTTGGGGCAGGTTGATACAGGAACTGAGGGCTCCATTTTTCTGGACAAGAGGAACAGGGACAAGAATGGAAAGGTGGTTTAGGAGGAAAGGAGAGAGGGGGCTGCATTATGGATGTACAGTGAGTAAATAAACTTAAAAAAAGAAGCCTACCACAGAGGGCCTCTCAAGGACTCTACCCAGCAGGGTATCAAAGCAGATGATGAGACTCATAGCCAAACTTTGGGCAGAGTGCAGGCAATCTTATGAAAGAAGAGGGAGATGAAAGACCTGGAGGGGACAGCAGCTCCACAAGGAGAGCAACAGAACCAAGAAATCTGGGCCCAGGGGTCCTTTCTGAGACTGATACTCCAGCCAAGGACCATGCATGGAGATAAGCTAGAACCCCTGCACAGATGTAGCCCATGGCAGCTCAATTTCCAAGTGGGTTCTCTAGTAATAGGAACAGGAGCTGTCTCTGACATGAACTCAGTGGCTGGCTCTTTGATCACCTCTCCCTGAGGGAGAAGCAGTCTTACCAGGCCACAGAGGTAAACAATGCTGCAATCCTGATGAGACCGGATAGACTAGGATCAGATGGAAAGGGAGGAGGACCTCCCCTATCAGTGGACTTTGGGAGGGGCATGGAGAAGATGAGGGAGGAATGTGTGAATCTTGAATGTGTTTTTTATTTAGGGGTTCTTTTATTTTTCTGTTATATTGACTTGTTCAAATTGGTATGATTGCTTGTTTGTCATGATCGTACTTTGTTTTGTTATTTTCTTGTTGATATTTTTTAGAAGCCTGTTCTTTTCTAATGAGAGACAGGAAGAGAATGGATCCAGATGGAAGAGAAGGTAGGATGATACTGGGAGTAGTGGAAGGATGGAAATATGTATGCAAATTAGATTAGATTAGAATAGAATCTATGTTTAATAAAATGGGTTATCTATGTTTAATAAAATATCTATTAAGGTATTTAAAAAGACCAGATAGCCAACTTAAACTGACCAATAATCCCTAGAGATATAGAAGTTGTCACTAAAAGTTGCCCAACCATAAAAATATGCCTAGGGCCCGATGATTTTACCCATAATTCTAACAAAATTTCAAAGAAGAGTTAACACCAATACTCCTCAAATTATTTCACAAAACAGAAACTGAAGGAACAGTGTCCAACTCATTCTATTAGGCTATAGTTGCTCTGATATCCAAAGCACACAAAGACTGAACAAGAAAGAGAATTATAGAACAATTTCCTTATGAACTCTATAAAAATATTTGCAAACTGAATCTAAGAACACATCAGACATATGACCCAATATCATCAAATAGGCTTCATCCCAGAGAATCAGGGATGGTTCAGGATACGAAAATTAATGAATGTCATACACCATATAAACAAATGCAAAAAATCCACATGATCATGTCACTAGATGCAGAAAAGGCCTTTGACAAAATCCAACACTCTTTATAATAAAAGTTCTGAAGAAATTAAGGAAACAAGGGACATACCGCAATATACTAAAGGCAAGCTCACAGCCAACATCAACTTGTATGGAAAGAAACTAATCAATTCTACTAAAATTAGGACCAAGACAAGGTTGTTCACTCTCTCCATATCAATTCAATGTAGTACTTAAAGGCTTGGCTACAGTAATAAGAAAATTGAAGGAAATAAAGAAGATACAATTTGGAAAGGAAGAAACCAAAATATTTTGGGTTGCAGATATGATAGTATACTTAAGTGACCCTAAAATTTCCACTGTGGAACTTCTACAGCTGATAAACACTTTCAGCAATGTAACAGGATATAATATTAACTCACACAAATCAGTAGCCTTCCTATATAGAAATGACAAACAAATTGAGAAAGAAATCAGGAAAACAGTCTTTCACCATAGGCTCAAATACAATAAAATATCTTCATATGATGCTTACAAAGCAAGTGAAAGACTTATCTGATAAAAACTTCAAGTCTTTGAAGAAAGATATTGTAGAAGGTATTAAAAGATGGAAAGGTTTGGTAGGATTAACATGTGAAAATGACTATCATATCAAAAGCAATCTACAGAATCAATAAAATTCCAAAAAAAAAAAAATCCCAGCAAAAGTCCAAAACAATTTTCCATAGACCTTGAAAGGACAATTCTCAAATTCATATGAAAAATGCAAAAATTTTCATGGTAGCTAAATCATTCTTGAACAATAAAAGAACTTCTGGAGGTCTCCCAATTTCCAAATTTAAGTTGTATTATTAAGGTATAATAATAAAAGTAGCATAATATCTGCATAAGAACAGACACACTCTCAATGGAATCAAATTGAAGACTCAAAATCCTCACAAACATGGATATCTAATTTTTAATTTAAAGGGCAGAAAAAAACACAATAGAAAATGGCAGCATTTTCAACAAACAGGGCGGGTCACATTGGATGTCTCCATGTGGAAGAATGCAAATAGATCTATTAAAAAAATAAACGTCAACATAAAGCCAAATAGAGTGAACCTAATAGAAGAGAGGGTGGGGAATACCATTGAATGCATTGACACAGGAGAATACTTCCTGAACAGAACACTGAATATCCAAGCACTAAGATCAGCAATTAACAAATGGGACCTCATGAAACTGGAAAGCTTCTCTATGATAATAGATATCATCATTTGAACAAAGTGGCAACATACACAATGGAAAAAAATGATTTTTACCAATTAGGCATCAAATAGAAGACTAATTTCCAAAACATATAAAGAACACAAAAAGCTAGATATCACACATTCAAGATTTCCATAAAGGTATTAAACTGAAAACTATAGTATACATGCAGAAAGCATGATGTAGACTTGTGTAAAGCCCTGTGAGCACCATTTCAGGCTGTTGGTTCATATTAGCTTTGCTCACTTGGTTTAGAGGGCCTTGTTCTCCTGGTGTTCTCCATGCTTTCTGTCTCCCATACTTCTGCATATTCTTCCATGGGGTTCCCTGAGCTCTGTGGGAGGGAATTGATGGAGACATCTTTTTTAGAGTTTTGAGTTCCAGGGTTTACTCTTTCTCTTTCCCTCCATTTCTCTCTTCCCCTGCATATGTGTGCGTGTGTGTGTGTGTGTGTGTGTGTGTGTGTGAAATGTATATTTATGGGTCTGTGTATTTTTTCCCAACTGCTGCAGTAGATATCCTTTCTGGTGATAGCTAAATAAGACATATATCTATGAGAATTTTGGAATATTATTAGGAGTAGATTTATTGTTACTTTATTTTTTCATAGTGCCTCTCATCTTCTCTCCCAACTTCATGATCTCCTTATTCCACTGTTATTAATAACCCCATGTGTTCAATTAGTAATATATTCCATAGCCACATGAGTGCTCACTGTTTTAATTGCTCCTTTACTAGAAAGGATAATGGGAGCTACAGCTATTCTCAGGAAAAATATCTCCAGAGATATCTAAGGATACCTAATATTTCTGCTTATTTATGCATTAGCTTCATGCATAATGCTTGAAGTCATTTTCCAGAAGAGCTTTTCTATGCAGTTGAGTGCTATTTCCTGTTACCTCTTTCATGGCCACTCTTTTCTGAAGACCTAATGTCTGTCTTCATGCATGGTTAAGGAAAAAACTCAAAGGTAAATGCTTTGCAGACTTTTAATTGGTATTATGTAATGTGAACTCTTCTTCTTCCTCAAGTCACAACCAATAAATTATGTGAGAGATGAAATCATTTTGGTTTTGTAAGACAAATGTGTAGACCATTTTAATTTTTTATATTATTTACATTTTATTCACTTTGCATCCCAGCTGTAGCCCCTTCCTCATTCCCTCCCAAGCTCACCCTCCATCATTAAAAGAGGAAGAATTAATGGAGGTTGAGAAGCCAATGCACATTATGACACTTTCCTCTGTTTTTCCATGTCTCTGAGAACATGAAAGTGTTAGATCACTCCCCTAGAGAGAGCTATGTAACTAACCAGCATTCTGTGGCTGACTCAGTTATGCCCTGTTCACATCATTGGATTTACAGTCCTTTCTTCCAAATAACTAGTGGATATATATATATATATATATATATATATATATATATATATATGTATATTACATAAACATTGGCAAGTGAGACCTATGGTTCATGGAAAGGGAGTTGGGCAGCAACACTCCTGTGAGGTATGATAAACAAAAAGGGGATCATGGGAACGGTTTCTTAAAGCAAAAACTGGAGTGAATTCATGTACAATTACTACATCAAGTTTGTTTGGGGGAAAGGTCTATTTTCTAGACAATCACAAAGTACAGATTATTGCTCAACAACAAAGCCATATGTCTGTACTTACTTTTTAAATTTTATTTTAATACCACTTCTTTATCATTGTGTTTCTCTTCCAACGGGCATGGACCATCGAATGACTAAAAGATGACATTGATGGAAAACAGCACAGAAATGACACAGTTCCTCCTGCTAGGACTTACCAATGACCCAGGCCTGCAGCTTCCTCTCTTCATTGTATTTCTCCTTGTCTACACCATCACCCTGGTGGGGAACCTGGGGATGATCCTGTTGATAGTCATGGATTCTCGGCTCCACACTCCCATGTACTTTTTTCTAGGTAATCTGTCCTTTGTTGATCTTTGTTACTCTTCAGCTGTCACACCCACAGTCATGACTGGGCTACTAATAGGAGACAAGGTCATTTCCTACAATGACTGTGCTGCTCAGATGTTCTTTTTTGTAGCCTTTGCTACTGTGGAAAATTACCTGTTGGCCTCAATGGCCTATGATCGCTATGCAGCAGTGTGTAAGCCCCTACACTATGCCACCACCATGACTACAAATGTGTATGTGTGTCTTTCTGTAGGTTCCTATACCTGTGGTTTCCTGAATTCCTCC